>ML785244.1:775803-787489 GCA_009831015.1 Picea engelmannii
CAACGGTCTAATTATTATCCTTTAAAGATTCAAATTTAAATTTCCAAATTTCTAAAAAAAAAACACATGGTGTTGGGTGACTACCCAATTACAAAGAATTTACACTTGTTTTACATATTCCCAATGTCAATGAAAACTTCACCCCATTTTTTTTTTGTTTATATACACTCTGCTTAACCCAACACATAAAAAATAAAAATATTTAAGTTCAATCAGATATATTATCTTATAATCATAAAATCAAAGATGTATATAATAACTTAATGAAATTTAAGTAAAATATAATATAAAATTCAACACAATTTAATTTTTCTAGTTCAATCAGATATATTAACTTAAAATTATAAAAGTAAATATGTAAGCAATAGCTTAATTGAAACAAATATCAAAGTAAAATGAAATATAAAATATAATGATAATTTAATTTGTTATATTAATAATATTTTATATAGTGTTTATCTTAAAATTTTGAATTCCATAATATTTTACAAACTTATTCTATAATTTTTTTTTTAGGGATTTTGTTATTTTTCCTACACACAATTTGAAATATATAATTATATTTTTTGTAATATCATATAAATAATAATTATTAAACAAAATATTAAACAATTTCAAGTCAAAGAATATTCACAATATCTAAGTAAAAGAATATTGACAATCTCTATGATATTAAATACACTGAAAATGGTGTGTTTAATAAGGAAAATACTTTGACATGAGGAAAAAAAAGAGATAACCCAAAATCCAAAATAGGTAGGACGGTTTGTATGCTCAAGGCTTTATTGCCCCAAGGTGGGTGATAGATCCACCCGTGGTTTTATTAGCTATAAGAGAAAGTTTGGTTGTAGAATTTTTTTTTCATATTGTATTCCATTTGAATTCAAACTTGGTAACTCTTCGTTTTGGTATGGGGTTCAACTAGAGGTCTTAAAAAAATAATTTGATAAGGGCATAAATTTTCACTAACGGGTGATAACAATTCTCTTTGATCATATTATTTCCCTTTTAAATTAGAATTTTAATTTGGAATGTTGGAAAATAAGAGCATTCTTCAATCTTAATGTGAAAATGGAATGAGAGGTTAAGTCTTAATTTTGACAATTTGAAGATAATAACATTTTCAATTTAAACTTTTGATGCAGGAGCATCATAAGTAGCCAGCCAAGCAATCATAAAGGCGGAAGAAGCGGGAAAAGCGCAACACACATTTTTCACATTTTGAAATGTTTTTGAAAAATAAATGAGCATATATTAATGTAGTAGTTAAAGGAAGCTTACTTGCATGTTGTAGAGAGATCTTGAGCGATTTACTCTCATCTGCCGGATGTAATAGACAATAAGTTTGTTTAATGAGAGTAGGTAGATTTGAATTAAGAGATTAGACAGTTTTAGAAGCGTAGGAGGGAAAAGGGATATAGACATCCTCACCCTTGTATTATTGTACTTGCATGTTGTAAACAAATATTGAGCGATTTTCTCTCATATGTCAGATGTAATAGACATTAAGTCTATTTAATGAAATTAGGTATATTTGAATTAAGAGATTAGACAATTTTAGAAGCGTAGGAGGGAAAACGGATATAGACACCCTCACCCTTGTATTTTTGTATCATTAGAACGGAAGAAGAGAGATTTTTTTCATTAGTTGTTGAGTTGTAGCAGAGAACTATAGAGAAGAACCCATGTATAGGAGCACTTGAGTTAATATATGAAGCTTTGAATCAATTTTCATGGTGTTATGATGCTTATTGTTTACATTTGCTGAATGGTATGCTTACAGTTGTTTTATTCTCTTTGTTTATGCATTTGTTTCAATGTTGTGTTGAATGTGTGATTTCATGTTAAGTATATCAAGTCTAAGAGAGGAGAAGAATGAGTTTCAATTGTTTCTCATCCTGAGAGTTCCTGCAAGGAGTGCAATGAAATGTCCGTAAGGTGTGTGTTGACAAGAGTCTAAGTTTTATCTGAGAAATCTCATGAGAGATACCATTGTTCTCATACCAGAAGAAGTGTAGGTGAAGTATAGAGCCATGCAAGATGTGCATAGGCTAGTTGAAACCTTAAAAGTTATTAACTAAGGTGAAGGTGGAAGGACTTTTGTTGCAAAGAGTGCACAGAGTCGAGGACTCAAATAACCAGAGGTTATTTGAAAGATTTCCACAAGGAGTGCGAGCATAATTCCTTTTGGGGACTAGAGTTTGCAAGTGAAAGATCGGGAGGGATAGTACCTTTGAAGTGTTCAAAGGGAGACAAAAGTCGAAAGCATCTCATAAAAGACAAGTTCAGGAGGGAGAACACCGATTTGTCTTGCAAAAGTCATTGAGGAGTGAATCGAGCAGTCAGAATTATTTGAGGATAACTCACAAAATTGTGGGGACCATAGGATCCAGAGGAGATGCAAGGTGGTTAGGAGTTGGATGAAGTCACCATCCTGACATCAAGAATCAATGTGAACCATTGATCGTGGTCTGTTTGAACCATCAAATTATTTCAGGAATTCGGGACCCGTAGGTTGGGAGTGCAGGTCAAAACCCTTAGTCACTCAAACTCCAGATTTGTGAAAAGGATAATCAACTGTGAGATTTCGGTATTTCAGGGTTCGGCATACTGGGAATCTTGATGACAAGGAACTGGGACTTTAGTACTGAAAATCCTGAAGTCGCAAAACACGATGTGCCTTTGGTGTGAAACATCAGCATTTTGACATATCGAGGTTCAACATACCAAGAATCTTGATGACAAGGAGAGAGGGCACTTACCATTGAAAATACTGAAGTCGTGAAACGTGACGTGTCTTGGGGCGAATTTTGAGATTTCAACATTTTGGCACTTCGGGTGTTGGGAAGTAGAGGAGGCAGCGATCTTTGGAATCAAGAGTTTTAAACTCCCAGTTCAGGAAAAGCTGAAAGATCTCAGCCATAGATCACGTTGGGGGCGAGGTTTCTTGAATTCAGAGATTGGTGTTTCGGTAGGTGAGGAACCTTTCTGCTGTGGATCTCACGAGTCAAAAAATCCTGAAGAGTGAAAGGAAAATATTCCCATAACATTGAAGAACAATAGCCATGGGCCCAGTCAGGTTCTGGGGTTTCGAGAGTCAAGAGAAAGAGTTGCATGTCAATGCAACTCCCAAAATCGCGAAAAGGAAAAATTTGAAAGGTTGGTCCTAAGCATTAATTGGAGGATATGTGCAACATAAGTCAAGGGAGTGGTCAAGATTTGGGGAAAATCCTAAAAGAGCTTCGACCTCGCCAATAGGGGAAATTTCGAAAACTAAAAAATCATAAGGGAAGAGGAATGAGTGTTGGTCGATCAATCAAGTTCTGAAAAGCCGAAAATAAGTGGAAACAAGAGGCGTGTGTTCTTCACATAGAAGAAGTCAACCCTCATTGACATTTCGGGTTTCAGAGCTTGAAGAGACAAGGGGCTCGATAACAGGATTCGCGAAATTATGAAATCCAAAATCCCAAAAGGAAAAGAAAATCCGTGATCATATTTGTTGGTCAGTTGTGGAATACACCTTGTGTGTGTTTTATTCCATGTTGGGAAACCAAAGAGTAAATCTGACTCAGTGGAAGATTTGGAATGATCCTGAGACCGAGAGGTCACACAGAGCCTACTAAGGAAGGGGGTGATGCGTTAGTGTGGTATCAGAGCTTAGAACAACTTCATTGCTTTCTATAGCAGAGAGAACAGGGGAATTTTTTATAGCCATGCAGCCAAGAAGAAGAGACAAGCCAATCCCAATGCCTGATCCAGCAAGAAAAAGAGAAATGAACGAGTTACGAGCCAGGCTTGATGCCATGGATATAACACAGAGGTGCACAGTTGATGTTGGGGATATCAGCGAGGCCAAAAGTGAAGATGAAGCTGGAAAAAAAAGTGAAGAAGTTGCAGTCAAAGATGTTGTGGACAAATTCCTATTCAGGGTTGTTGCAAGGATAGGTGCCAGAGAAAAAATGGACATTTTAGTGTATCAAGGAAACTTGGATGTTGAAGAGCTTCTAGACTAGATTAGAGCTCTAGACAAGTACTTTGACTATGAGGATGTCGAGGAAGACAAGAAGGTCAAACATGTTGTTACTAGACTTAAAGGGCATGCATCACTATGGTGGGATGAACTGCAGGCAGACAGATGCTGCAAGGGAAAGCGAAAAATCAAAAGTTGGGATAGAATGGTTGCAAAGATGAAATCCAAATTTATACCCAAGGATTGTCAAATCACTCTGTTTCGGAGGATGCAGAATTTGAGAGAGAAGCTAATGTCAGTGAAAGAAACCATGAAAGAGTTATACAACATAAATATCAGAGTAGGTCATTGGGAAAGCGATGATGAAAAAGTTGTCAGATACATGAATGGTCTGCGGTATGACATTCAAGACGAGATGATCATGATGACCATTCGAAATGTGGAAGATGCTTATCAGATAGCTCAAAAAGCTGAAGAGAAGCTGAGCCAAAAGCAAGGTCAAAGAGACCGAGGTAGAAGTCAAGCCAGAGGAAAAACAATTGCACAAGACATAACTCATAAATCTAAAGAAGAGGGGAAGAAACCTCAAACTCAACATGAGAGAGGAGGAATCCGATAGAGATAGTAGTATGCTAATAGAAATAGTTTTCCTTGAGCTAGAGGAAGAGGAAGAGACAGAGGCAATGAAGTAAATTTCTTTGTCTGTAGAAAGATCAGACATAAATCCTATGAGTGTCTAGATAAGAAAAAATATGGTGGTGAAACTCACATTTTTGAAGCTCAAGGACAAAATGTTGAGGAAGAATATGTTGAGGTCGAAATATCTTTGATGATGAGGAAAGTTCTCTTAAAGCCAGAGAAGGAGGTAGAGAACCCATCCCAAAGAAATAGTTTGTTTTAGACTGCTTGCAAAACCAAAGACAGGGTATGCAAGGTCATAGTGGATAGCGGTAGCACAGACAATATCGTATCTACAGATATGGTAGAAAAGATGGAGTTGGAGACTGTTGTACATCCAAGGCAATATAGAGTTTTGTGGCTACAATAAGGATATCAGGTAAATTCCACTAAATAGTGTTTAGTTGAATTTAAAATAGGAGGATACAAAGATGAAGTATTATGTAATGTCATTCCCATGGATGTTTTTCATTTATTGCTAGGTAGACCATGGAAATATGAAAGGAACGTGATTCATGATGGGAGAAAGAACACGTACACCCTGGATAAGAATGGGAGGATGCACATGTTGCTGTCGATTAAAAACCAAGAGGTGAAAACTGAGATGAGCAACATTGTACTACTCATGAGTGGGAAGGAACTTCTTAAGGAGGTTAGGAAGAAGGAAGACACACAATTTATTGTGGTTAGGAAGCCCAATTTTTTTTTGACCAGTACCAGAATAGATGATTTACCAGAAGAAATCTAGGAATTGTTGGGATAATTTTTTGATATAGTAGTGGACAAACTACCTTGTTTGTTACCACCTATCAGGAGTATAAGCCATCATATCGATCTTATACCTGGAGCTAGTTTACCAAAAAAATCTGTGTATAGGTTGACGCCGCAGGAAAATGAAGAAGTCAAGAGAGAGGTCTAGGACTTAATGGACAAAGGATTGATTCAAGAGAGCTTGAGTCCATATGCTATTCCAACAGTTGTCAGCCCAAAGAAAGACGAAGGTTGGAGAATGTGTACAGACTCAAGGGCAATCGATAAGATTACCATCAGATATATATTTCCATTACCAAGGATGGACGACTTGATGGATTGCTCGAGTGGAGCAATTTTTTTTCAAAGATTGATTTGAAAAGTGGTTATCATCAAATTCACATGAGAGAAGGTGATGGATGGAAGACAACATTCAAGATGAATGAGGGGATGTATGAATGGATTGTCATGCCATTTGGTTTAACGAATGGACCCAGTACTTTCAAGGGGTTGATGAATGAAGTCCTGAAGCATTTCATTGGGAAATTCATCATTATATATCTTGATGATATATTAATCTTCAGCAAAACATGAGCATAACACTTGAAGCATTTAGCTCCACTAATAAGAAGATTACAACAAGAGAAATTGTTGATAAATATGAAGAAATTGTCATTTATGGGGACATAACTCATTTATTTGGGTTTTGTTATCTCTGCAAATGAGTTGAATATGGATCCAGAAAAGGTAGACACAATTAAGAATTGGCTATCACTAAAGAGTGTGTTTGAAGTTCAAAACTTCCATGGTTTGGCAAGTTTCTACAGGAAATTCATTTGAAATTTCAGTGGAATTAGTGCACCAATGATGGATACAGTGAAGAAAATACACAAGTATTTTCACTGGACAAAATAAGCATAGAAGAGCTTCAACCTGCTAAAGAAGAAGATCAAATAGAAACCAATTATGGTTTTGCTGGATTTTAGCAAGACATTCCAGGTCAGGTGTGATGGGAGTGGATTTGCAATTGGAGTGGTCTTGATCCAGGACGATAGGTCGATCACATATTTCAGTGAGAAACTGAATGAAGTGAATATCAAGTACTTAACATATGAAAAAGAATTCTATCCAGTCATACAAGCACTGAAGAAATGGAGACATTATTTGGTTCCTAAAGAGTTTTTTTTGTACACTGATAATCATGCTTTACAATTCGTGACTCAACAAGAGAAGTTAAACCAAAAGCATGCTAAATGGGTTGAATTCATGTGAAATTTTACTTTTGTGATTAATCATACTTCTGGAACTTTTAACAAATTTGCTAATTCTTTGAGTAGGAAATGTTTGCTTATGCAGGAATTCAGAGTGAAGACTTTGGGTTTTGATAACCTCAAAGAAATGTATAGGGATGACCCATATTTTAAGGAGGCATATGAGGCATATGAGAATCCAGTTCTTAGGGACAGAAGCCAATGGACCGAGTATATGATCCAGGATGGGTTATTATTCCGGGGCAATCAACTATGTATTCCAAAATGCTCCATGAGGGATAACCTGCTGAAGGAAAAACATAGTGGAGGATTGGTCATACACTTTAGTCATGATAAGACATTCTCAAAGTTGAATGGCTCATATTTTTGGCCAGGGATGACGACAGATGTTAATAAATTTTTGGGCAGATGCAGGATTTGTTAGCACACAAAAGGGAAAAGGAAGAACACAAGGTTATATCAACCATTACCCATACCAGAAAGGCCATGGGATGCAGTGACCATGGATTTTATATTGGGACTTACAAGAACACAGAGAGGCTATGATTTAATCTTTGTGGTAGTCAACAGATTTTCAAAAATGGCACATTTCATACCATGCCAAAAAATCAGTGACGCAACTCATATTGTGAACCTATTTTTCAAGGAAGTCATTAGACTTCGTGGTTTGCCAAGGAGTATCATGTATGATCGAGATACCATGTTTGTAGGGAATTTTTGGAGGACCTTATGGAAAACGCTGGGGACAAGTTTGTCTTTTATCTCATCATATCATCCTTAAAGGGATGGGCAGACATAAGTAATGAACATAAGCTTGGGAGATTTGTTGAGGAGCTTAGTGACTGAACACCACAGTCAATGGGATCAGATTCTGCCACAAGCAGAATTTGCTTATAATGATTTGCTTAATAGAAGCACAAGGTAGAGTCCATTCCAGATTGTATATGGAATTCATCCAAGGGGAGTTTCTGAATTGAAAGATTTAGAACAAGCTAAATTGAGGAGTGCTAGTGTAGAAGACTTTGCAGAAGGGATGAAGGAGCTTCACAGCCGATTCAAGGAGCGATTGCAGAGTTCAAGTCAAGAATACAAGCGTAGAGAAGATGAGCATGGGTGAGAACTTCAATTTGAAGTTGGTGATCTGATTCTTGCACATCTGACGAAGGAAAGGTCACCAAGGGGAACATATAACAAAATTAAGATGAAAAAGATTGGACCGTGCAAGGTCATAAGGAAATTTGGGGCAAACTCATATGAGATTGAATTGCCCGATGGGATCAAAATCTCAACGATATTGAATGTTGCAGATTTGTACCCTTACAGAGCTAAAGAAGCAGAAGAAGAGAAGGAATAGAAAGAGATTCAATGGACAAAACAAATGCCTGTAGTGGAAAATCCACATATGGAAATCATAATTGACAAGAGGATTAGCAAAAACACCAGGAGAAAAGAGTATTTTGAATGCTTGGTCAAATGGAAGGGACATCCAGTTGAAGATGCTAGTTGGGAAGATGAAGCAGAAATTCATAAGCATGGATAGACCATGCAAGAGATCATGAATAGGAGTTCATTAAAATTTGAAGTGAGGGAGCATGATTCAGGAGCATCGTAAGCAGCGAGTCAAGTGATCTTGGAGAATCCCCAGGTCTAGAAAATGCTAAAAAATGAAAGTTATCATATTTTTCCAATACCAATGCTAATGCATCTACCTTGTTCTCCTGATTCTAGCCATATATTTACTTTCTCCAATGGATGATTTATGTGAGAGTTATCATACTCTGATCATTTTCCCAAATAGGCAAAAACTCAAGAGGTCTAGTCAAATGATGACATCAACAGTGTTGACATTGAAGATACCAGTGGTGACAAGTGGTAGTCCAACAGAAGGTGACTCGTCAGTGAGAGGGATCCAACCAATAACTAACAAGTGGCATTTGTTTTGAAAATGGTTGGGTGCCACGTGGCCTAGTCATGGGCTGCCACGTGGCACCATCGTATTGGTTAATGGTTGGTGGAAAAAGTTTTATTGGAGTCCATGGGGTTTGATCCCATGACCTCTTGGGTTATAACAAGCCTTTAACAAAGATCCCTTGCCAATGCACCCTTGGTGGTGCTTGTAACACTAAAACACAAAATAATATAAATAAAGGTGATAAAGTAACAAGGGGGGTGCCCAATGGATAAACGTTAGCCCTGGTTTTGAGGAAAATCCCATGAGACCAAGGGGGTGCACTCCAAAAGGGGCTTAGCCTAGCTAAGCACCCTCTTTTTTTTATCCCATGATCCTATACAGATTCCTAATGACCAAGAGACAAGGGCATGCCCAGCCCAAAAGGGGCTACTCTATGTATTTTTGTTAAAAATCGGTTTTTTAAACTTTAGAAAAGCCCAAATTTCACTGTTTTGGGGATATTTTGGCCATTTGAAGGGGGATTTGATCCCAACAAGAGGCCATATCTTTAGGGGAAGTTGGGATTCTGTTGTTGGGCCTAAATACTATAAATTTAAGGCTTTTTTATCTTTAGGGGAGGCTTTGGTATGCAGGGAAATTGAAAAGCAACATTGTAAATTTGTCCATTTCTCATGAATTGAGGGGTATTTTGGTCATGTTGGAGAGGAGAGTTTGGGAGAATGATTGGATCTGAGCAGGGAGTTATTGCATAAGATACCAAGAACATGTTGTAACAACAATAAATCCAATGTAAGAGAGATTGATCAGTTTGACGACAAATAAAAAAAGAGGTCCTCCACTGGGAAGTAGGCCCAAAGACGTAACCAAAGATTGGTGAACTCTGTTAACAACTTTCTTGTCTCATTTTTCTTTATTGGTTTATTTTATTCTCTCTATTATGTAAAATGATTGATGAGGATGATCTATTTAAATTATTAAGCATATAATAATCGTCATTTTGTTAAACTACATCTTGATTTTTTGGATCAAGTAATTTGGTATCAGAGCTTTGGTTGTTTTGGAAGGTTTAACAAGTGTAGGGTGGATTCTTACAAGATCCAAATCTTAGAAAGGAGTAGGATCATTCGTTGAATTCATTCCTGAGATATAACAATTGTTGAGGAAGAAAAGAATGGCTTCAGAAGGAGAGTTTTTTCCATGAACCAAGAAACTAGAAGATGCACTTTTCTCCATGTCTGAAATGGTCAAAGTGTTGTATGAAGATTTCTTGGAGAGAAAGAACCCAGCCTTGGGGCAGATATTAATGAAGGGTAAAAGTGAAGGGAAAGGAGAGTCTTCATAGCCTCCTCATATGCCACCTTCACCGCAATCTTCTTCTTCTTCTTTCAGTTCTACATCAAATGCTAGTTCTCATTCTACAACATATACCATACAAAAACAAACACATAAGCATAAGTCTAATATGCCTTTGTTAAAACTTGATGTTAAGTTTGAGTTTCCTTTGTATGATGGAGAACTAAATCCAAAAAATTAGATAATTGGATAAGACAAATTGAAGTGTATTGTAGGATACAGAGAATCATAGATGAAGAGACTATGATCCAGCTTGCTTGTCTCAAGATGTGAGGAACCGCCCTTGTTTGGTGGGAAATAAGGACAAAACTAGATCTTAAGAAGTTTGGTAAGACTCTCTCTTCATGGCTTGATTTTACATCCGCTTTACGAAAGAAATTTTATCTGCAAGCTTACATGCAATAAGCTATTATGTCATGGCAGAACTTTAGACAATTAAAAGGACAAATTGTTCAAAGGTATACATAGGAGTTTCACAAAAGAGATTTATTGTTGGGAATATCATTGGGTACTCAAGAGACACTTCTTAATTATATAGGTCGTTTGCATAGTTATTTGTAACATACCATTCTTATGTTTAATCCTACTATTTTAGATGAGGTGTGTGTACGAGCGACTCATCTTGAATCTAGAGGCAAGAATGTAAATGTTGATTTTGTAAAACCATTTAAATCTACCGAAGGAAATTTTAAAAGCAAGGGTAAAGAAAAGTTCAAAGGAAAGAAAAATTATACAGTGAAGAAAGAGAAACCTACATATACTCATTGTAAGAAAGAAGGCCATAGTGAGTATCATTGTTGGATTCTTCACCCAGAGTTGAAACCAACAAAGTTCGGGAATAAAGGAAAACCAAAGACTACTGCAACAACTCAAGTCGATCTGGGGTCAGATTCGGGAGATGAGACAAAGGTCACAGTCACAGGAACCAAAGGTAAAATTGAAGCTAGTACAAGTTCTTCAATTCAGTGTTTAAAAGTTGATAATGAAGTTGATGAGGTCAAACGACCATAACTTTTTCATATCAGGGCAATTTCCAAACATACAAAAATTGATACTCTATTTGACAGTGGCTCACAAGTAAATTTGATATTAGAAGCAATCATTAAAAAGTTGGGATTAATCACTAAACCTCATAAGAAACCATATCCCTTAGGATGGATTCATAATGATAATCAACTGCAGGTGGAAAGACAATTTGTCCTAAAGTTTACAATTAATGCACAATTCATAGATGAGGTTGAGTTGGATGTAGTTCCACTAGATATATCTAGTATCGTACTTGGAAGTCCATATTTGTATGATAGAAAAGAAATACTCTAATGTGAAGGAAATAAGTATCAATTAACTAAAGATGTAAAATAATATATAGTAAGGGCTCTTCAAAATAAATTGAATTTATCACTAATCAACTCAGGACAGATGAAGAGTATTGTAAATGTTAGTAAGTGATATCTGTTAATGGTGGTAAAATCTAAAGACACTGTCGAAATGAATACAAGTGGGAGGGATAAATAGAGGGAATTTATCCCTCCCTCTCTCTCTCTCCTTCCCTTCTTCTCTATATTTCTCCCTCTATCCCTCTCTCTCTCTATACTTGCATCTTTCTCTCTCTCTCTCTCACCTCCCCTCTCTCCCTCTCTATATATCTCTATCTCCCCTTCCCTCTCTCACTCTCTTGGTATCTCTCTCTCTCTCTCTCTCACTATCCCTCATTCTCTATCTCTCTACCTCCCCTCTCTCTCTCTATATATA
>ML785245.1:0-43517 GCA_009831015.1 Picea engelmannii
CTTCTTTTATGCTTCAAAAGTTAAGCCAAGTGTTGAAATCTCTAACCCAACCTACTTTAAGTATGTGGTGTTTATTTTTCATACTAGAAGTGATAACACATAGACTCTCTATGTTTAACTTGAGTAATGGAGTAATGAGTAATCCATTTAACTTTAAAATTATAGGTTATGAAGCATTTTTGGATTTGCTCAATCTAATTTCAAGTCTAACAAGGGGTGTGGTTAACCCAAACTTCATAATCTTAAAGAATAGTTGTGATAACTAAAGTGCTGAAAATGAACTTTTTTCATTCATATCTTAGAGCTCAACATTTCTACATTTGTTTTCAAGATCGTGATAGGTTTCTCAACCATCAACGGCTCTCTTCTCAACACTTTAGCTCTAGTTCAAATGACAATTGAAATCAATATAATGTATTTGTAAGATCACACATTTTCAAAAGTGTTCTAACCATACAAAATTGAAGGATAAATTATTTTCATAAATTCAAATTTTTTTTCACAAGAACTAGTGGATTTTGTATTATCAAAAACTGTGGAAAATGCACGTAGTGAGGGTTACAAAAAGAAAAGATCCCAACTGATACCATTCAGTTTTTTAGAAGGCAAGGAGAGTCGTGGCAATATTTCATGGTACAGTCAACCAAGAAGCAATCACCACAGCGGTCTACATCATGTCACCATGTTAAAGGCACAATTAATAATTGGAAGGACTACAATGAAGATGATATATGTTGGAGGCCCAATGAATTTGGTTTTTTTCGCCCCTCGTTGTTTGTTAGTTTGGCTTCATTGGTTGTCGATAGTTCTCTACTCGGCCTCCCACTCCTGTTTTCTTGGCTCTCCCTTCCTCTGCATGCCGAGGGTAAGGGAAAGGGGGCAGGTCTGCCAGGGCAGGGGCTCTTCTTGAAAGGGTGGCACTATGTTTGGTAGTCGAGCTATATCAATGGAGAATTTGGAGTTGGCCACCTCCGATTTGCCTCACGTCGAGAGGAGAAGAGTGGTCCACATATGGAGCATGCCATGCATTCTAATTTGAATGACTTTTTTCCACTAATCATTCTTACCTGAAATGAGTCACCACAACAGTTTGAATCCTAGGGATATGTTAATCAAAACTAGATCCTTTACTCCCAGTTCTCCATGAGCTTTTGGGGCTGGAACGATATTCTAGTTCATTAAATGAAATCTTTTATAATTAGACTTACCCCCCTACCATAAGAAGAAATTTAACTCTAGAGAAATAACATTCTTGACACTCACTAATGCAAGCAAAGAAAAGAATTGGAAGATAGGTAAGTCCAAAAGGATGGAATTTATAAGGAAAATATGATTAGCAAGGTTGAACCACTGCACTCCCCATTGATGAAAATTTTCCTTACTTTTGGAAAGGATATGATACCACGATTCAAGGGAAGGGGAGTGTAGACATATGGGAATACCCGAGTATTTGAAGGAGTGTCAGTTCGCTTCAGAGGGGAATTGGAGGATCCTAGCCATTTCTATGAGGGTTCTAACACTAATGTTTCAGACATAAAGTTGAATTTTGGCACAACTAACAAGACCCCCAGAGGATTTTGTGAACAAGTCTAGGACACCTTTTGTAACATCCCTGCTATAATCCCTAGTTTAATTAATGCATAATGTAGTTATGAAATGTGGCCAGGACTAAGCAATGCATATGCAAATTGTAGTTTTGAATTTTAATAATAAAATGTGATGTCAATTGTTGGGGGACATCGACATAGATGGGGGCTAAATTAATCCAAAAGAGAGGGGAGGATCTAAGAGAATGTCTAAGAGAGGGGTCCACGGGGGAATTACCCATGTCTATTAATTCAACCCACTCACTAAACTTTCTATTGGTATATGAACCTTCTAATTTTTTATTGAGTGTCCCCGAAGACAATCATTGAATACATGTAAGAGGGTGGGTGTGAGAAGTCACATCCCATAGTTATTGGGAGCATGGGAGTTGAGTACAATCAACTTGGGGAAGAGTGTAAGTCAAGTATGCAATCCAAAGGGGGGGAATTCATATGGGCAACTACAATAGTTTGTGTACAGACATGTTTTGCATGAACAACAAACAAAGAGCAAGGAAAAAGAGCATTGGAGTTGGAGAAACCATGGAGGGAAAATTGTGGAGAGTATTTGGAGAAAAATACTGAAGAGCAAGGTTGTCAGGCCTCAAAAGTGAACTCCTGTGAGAGTTGCATTGTAACAAGTGATTATTGTTGTTTTTCCTAATAGTTTTCCTAGTAGTGAGATCCCTTGAGTTTCCAAGTAGAGATATTATTGGTTACCTATGTTGCATTACGAGTTTAATTGTTGTGTATTGACTTTGTGTTTGAGAACAATTTATATGTTGATGTATTTGAGTTTATTAGATGCATTTTATGTTTATTTTAGAATTTTTTAGATGCATCTAGTTCATGGCATCAACAATGGTTAAAAATGCATGTTTTCCAGTAGCTAGTAAGCTACATGATTTGTTAGTAGAAAAATTTATTTTTATGAGTATTTTGTAATATCCCAACTAGATATCTCTTTATGTTTTTGGCAAATTTTCTGAGTTTAAGGATGGTTTGTCCCTGATATATTTCTTCAAATAATTTATACCCAAACTGTTGTAAGTGCAATCTTAATGTTTCTTTGTAATGAGACAACTTCTAACAATTTAGAGGCAATATCCAATAGCAACCAATATTAAAATATATCACTGCAAATATAAAGTCAAGAGGAGTTGTTGCTTGTTTAATTAATATTGTGAAGGTCATACATAGATTGTCACAGTGTTGATATAAAAACATTTCCAGCAATTGTTTTACAATAGCAGCAAGAAATTACAAGAGAGTGCAATGAAAATATATAATCTTGAGTAAGAATAGGTCCATGCTGTGTAGAATAGGCCCGCCTATTAGAGATGCGAACCTATGAGAATTGCCTTCAGATATATATGTTTATGCAACAACCAATATAGAGTGAATACCAATCTTATACGTTGAATATGAGTGATGGCTCTGGCCCCAAACATAAATGTTGATTCCCCACAAATAATGACAAGCTTCCACACTTAGAAATGAGAAGAAATGCACCTAGTTCTGAAATAAATAGCAGTCTTTAATCAACAACAATATTTTCTGTGTATAGGTTCATAGATGCACCCAGATTGGAGTTAATGTGCCACCCAATGGATGTTAGGGGCTTGCACTGATACACACAAGCTCCCACTCCCAAATCGCTCCACCAATGTAAGTAGGATGTGCCTCAACAAAGGAGGATACACCCAGAAATGGTGTGGTTTGACCACACCAGCAAACTCACCCAAATTCCAAAATATATTAGCAACCACAAGAGGGGCGCACTTATCGCACTACAAATTGGTCCTCCCACATGAAAATTTGCCCAGATATGGTTGACCGCACCCAAGATGAGGATATTCAACCCCCACATAGAGATATCAACCTCCTTGAAGCATGTCGACCACTATGCTTCCCAACTCAGCCGCCACACAACGAAATCTGGCCTCCTTCTCAGAAATCGACTGCAAGGAGATGAAAATAGGTAGCAATAATTCCAATGACGAAATTTGAGATGATCTCATCCTCGAATCTGAATAGGGTGTATCGTTGCAACATCGAAACCAAAGATGAAAGCAAGGGTTTCCAAGAAAACCCTAGAAAGAGCTCTAAGAGCTCTCCAAATCTATTTTCTCAATGAGAAAAATCAAGAATGAGGGGCGCCTCCTCTTTTCTCCTCTTTTATTTCTTCATTGAGTTATTTCCCGCTCACTTTTCTTTTAAATTCACTTTATGCTTGCACACTTTATAATTTTTAAGTGACTTTATTTTTCCTAAGACCCATGTCCCCCTTTTTCCCTTTTTCACTTTATAAAGCCATTTCCTAGGCAAAAGTTGAGTTCCCTAGGTAACTTTTCTGACTTAGCCTACAAGAACCAATTTAGGCTAGCAGAACCATTCCTTATGCTTCCTAGGTTAGCGGGGACATTACAGTCCTCCCCTCCTGAGATTGCTTGTCCTCAAGCAATTGTAATCCAGGATGTTGCAATATCTTCTCTCTTTCCCAAGTAACGTCATCGATAGGTAGATTTTTCCATTTGATCAGGTACTCTTTAATGCTCTTGTTCCTTAATTTACGTTCCTTGATCTCCAACACCTCCTCCGAAATTAGAATCAACTGCCTCTCCTCATCCAATGGTGGAAACTCTGTAGAAATGACAACATGTTGTCCCACTGCCTTCTTGAGGCATGAAACATGAAAGACATAGTGTAGCTTACACCCCTCTAGAAGCTCTAACTCATAATCTACCTCCCCGACTCGCCTCAAAATCCTGTAGGGACTATAGAATTATGGCTTCAATTTCTCCGCCCCTTTCATTTTCAAGGATGATTGCATGTATGGCTGCGAGCGGAGGTATACCAATTCTCCCACCTTGAAAATGCACTCCACTCCATGCTTATCAACATACATCTTTTGTTCATTATGTTCCATTTGCAGGTTATCTTTGAGAGTTCACAAAATGTCTTGACTCTCTTGAATCCAATCTTTGGCTTTGGGTGCTCGGTTGTCCCCAAATGCTCGATCGACAAAGGTGGTGGCGTCATAAGCATACAAAGGTTTGAAAGGTGTCATCCTAATCGACATATGATAACTGGTGTTATAGAAATGCTCGCCCAAGTGAAGCCATTTGATCCACGCCTTTTGTTGCCCCGATACATAATTTCTCAAATACCCCTCGAGCCAGTTGTTCACAATTTCGGTTTGTCGATCAGTCTGAGGGTGATAAATGGTACTAGGTGTTAATTATGTCCCTACAAGTCTGAACAACTCCTGCCAGAAGCCCCCCATGAATCTGTTGTCTCGATCACTGACAATTGTCTTGGGCATTCCATGCAATTGAAATACCTCTCTGAAGAACAATTCCGCTACGTGCGCTATTGAGTATTTGGATGATGTGGTGAAGAAATGGGTGAATTTAGTAATCCTTTCAACCACAATGTAGATACAATCTTTCCCCTGAACCAGAGGCATCCCTGTGATAAAATCCATCGAAATGCTTTCCCATTTTTGTTCAGGAATGGGAAGCGGTTGGAGCAATCATGTTGGGTGGGTATGTTCCACCTTGTTTTGCTGACAAACGTGGTATTCCCGTACAAACTTCAATACATCAGTATTGAGACCCTTCCAAGTGAACCTCTCCCAAATTTGTCTATAAGTCTTCAGGTATACTAGATGACCTACCAAGGGAGAAGTATGTGTTGCATTCCTTTGCAAGTGAAATATTTCAACAATGTTAGAGTTTATATAACTATGGCTAGCTCCAGAATCAATTAAAATTTCTATGTTCTGGTTATCAATCTTACCTTCCATTTTAATCATGGGAGATCGATATTCTTCTTGCTTGTTGTCCAAGGTTGCATAAATTCTTGGCATGTTTCCTCCCATGTGTTCAATTGTTTCATCCTTTTGAATGTTGTGGAAATTCCTCATTCTTTTTACTTCATGAGGGAAGTACCCATATAAGTCATTTCCCTCACAACCCCAACATTGTATAGGTTGTTTCCTTGGCATTTTCCCAAATGAATCTATAGTCGTGTGCTCATTTTGGGTTGACTAACATTGTTGATTTGCTTGGGAATTGTTTTTGAAAAAGGGTGTCTTAAAACCTTTCTTCCGTTGATCCCTCTTTCCTTTCATCTTGTCATTCCAAACTTTTTGGAAGACTGGACTTCCTCTTCTCTACTCATAAATATGCTTTGCTCTCCTTATGTCTTCCTCCAAAGTCTTAGGGTTATCATATTGTATCTTTTCATTGTAGAAAGAAGGTAACCCACTCAGAAACCTTTGGATTTATACCTTCTTATCCTTTATGAATTTAACATACTTCAACAATTCAAAGAACCTCTTATCATATTCATCCATTGTCATGCTTCCCAACTTGAGTTCAAATAACTCCTTCATCTTCCTCTCATAATAATGCTTAGAAAAATATTTCTCTTGGAAATATCCTTTGAGATTCCTCCATGAGATTTTATTCTCATCAAGGTGCTTGGCTTGCTTAAGCTGATCTTGCCACATGGTTGCCTTTCCTTGCAAGTGGTAGGTTGAAATTCTAGCTTCTACCTTTGAGGGGTAATCATGCAGCTGGAAATATTTCTTCACTTCCAATAGCTAGGCCTTGGCATCTTCTCCTTTCCTATGCTCACCATTGAAATTTGGTGGCTTGAGTTTCCTGAGTTCAACCTGCAAGATTCTTTCCTTGAACCTTTTCCTCTACCTCATGATAGGAGACACACTTGGGCTACTTCCTAGACTTGAAATTGCATGATTTCTTCTAGAGGATTTCCTTGGAGAATGATGGTGTTTGCTCATGTTTCTTAACTTCCTATCATTCCCATGATCATCCCTTCTACTTTGGGATTTAGATGTTGTCACTTATCTAGCGCTAGTTGCTTGCTTGGTGCTAGACTCTTTATTAACTTCCCTTTGCAACATATTCAATCTCTGAAGTATCTCTCCATAAGATTTCATAATCTTTTCAGTATCTTCCCTATAGCTCTGCACTTCTCTATGTAGGATTCTCATAGTTACAGGCTCTTGCCTACCTCTTCTTCCATTGGACTCTGTCTCAGCATTTTCCATGTTGAAATGTAGACCTTTGACCTCCTCCTCATGGTTGTAATATCCCTGAGCATATTTCATAACTCCAATCCTCATATAATAACCAAAGTTTTTTTCATGTACCTTTAATTATGCAAGAAATGTACATGTAATAATTATTGTTAGCACATGCATACTATAAAACATTTCATTAACTAGATTACAGGTTATTCTTCATCTCAATTTATGAAGAACACAATGCACTAAGTCAAAATTTAATTCCTTAAACACATTCCTCTTTGAAATAAATTTCCATCGGCTATATTGATGCCTCATTCTAAGTTCTGAGTGAAATGTTACAACATTGACAATTTTCAATTTTCCACTCATTGCTCTGTTTTTACTACTGCAAAATTTACTTTATTACCTTTTGAGAAAATTTTAGTGCCCAATTCAAAATTATAGGTGGATATATGTCTTCTCCTCCTCAAGAATTTTCCAACAACTATTTGTTTTCTCAAATCCAAGCTCCAAGCTGAAAGTTATGGTCTAAGGAATTTTATATTGTTTTCCCATTTTTCTCATTTTATCCATGTACCCATATCCCAATTCTATCTCCATGAATGTCTTCTATGATTCATAAGCTTTCCATGGGCTGCTCCTATGCCTCAAACAAACTTCTGAGCAAGGAGTTATTCCCTCTGTAAGTAAAGTGCTACCAAAATTTTACCTTGCATTGTTTCGACTGTAACTTTCACATGTGAGTTATGTTTTACCCCTGAAATAGATTATCAGAAAGCTCTCTCCAAGTTTAAGGGCCTAAAAATCTCCCTGCAAGTTTAATACCTTCAAAAATATGAAAATTTCATACAAAATTGACTTTCTTACTGTTATAACAATATTTTAATCTCAACCATTGATCTCGAAATCAAGAGAAATCTTAGTCGTTGATATGAACTCTATCGGTGATCGACGATCATCATTTTACTTTAAACATGTGAAACAACCTGCCAATTTTTCTTACTAGACCATCATCCATCAAGGATTTCCTTTGAAAACAGATTTTGCAAGACATCACTAAATCAATCGACCCGAACAATGACCATTGTACCTTCCTTTTGGCATACGAATACACTTCTCCAATTCGGATGACTTGACCATTGGCCATTGGCCTTTTCTTGGCTGACATGGAAACTATGCTGACATAGCATGACATGTGGATTTTTATGTGGCATGAAATATAGGAGTTGACATGGTACTTTGGATAACATGGCATGACATGTGGATGTTGATGTGGCATGACACATCATCACCCTCCTTGCTTCACTGATGATCGAAAACTTCTCTCGGATGAACTGAACACCTCGCCAATTCTGTCGATCCCTAATCATCAGCCATTGATGATCACAACATTCTCTTGATCGATTGAAACACTTTTTTTATTTCTCCTTTCCCCAATCATCGATCATCGGTGATCAAACATTTCCTTTGGCCAAACCAAACTCTTCGCCAAACTTGTCGATCTAATCATCGATCGTCAACAAATTTGTGTTGGTGAACAAAAAACTTCGCCAACTTTTTCGACTCGACCATCAGTCATCGGAGAATTTTTTTGGCGAACTCCAACACTTAGAAATTTTCGACCAAATCCTAGATCAATTTGGGTCATCGGCCTTCCATCTAAGATGATCTTGACCATTCATTATATCCAACTTATAAATGACCAAAAACGAATCCAGACCATCGATTTGTTTCATTTTCCCAACCACCAAGAATGAATCTCGATCGTCAATATGCTAAACCATACCAAACTCCAAAAACCTTATAAGTTTTTAAATCTATTTATAATGAATCTAGGTCATTGATTTCAAAATCAAACACGATCTCAATCGTTGATCCATCAAACTTCGCCCAATTCTACAATAGCCATTAAAACATGCGTTTTGACCTTCCAAGTCGAATTTATCTCTAAAACTCTACAAATTGATGCCCCGTATCATCTTGTCAATAGCTCTTGTTATCGCACAGTTTGTAGCTAGGTCAAATGGCTAGAAGATAGAGGCCAAACTGGCGTAACAGGAACCCACCCCACCCAATGTCACCACAATGGGGAGGTTCTTTCTATTCAGGGAGGTTAGCCTAGGGGAGACGTCCCCGATAACCTGGGGTTTTGAAGAGGCCAAAGTATAAAGGTCAAAGTAAAAGTTCCTCCTCACAGGTTACCACCGAGGTCAGATAGTCTGGCTAATCAGCCAATAATGAAGTGTAGCCCCAAATGAGAACACCTGCCCGGAACAAGACAATAGCAAAACAATATATATGCAGGCTATAATTAAATGGGTTAGTACTTCATGTAACTATCTGATATCAATATGTAAGCAATGTAAAACAACAGATATTAATGAGATCAATGTTTTATCAATATAGCAATGGAAAAATATCAGTTCATCAATAACTATTGAGATGATGTAGCCAACAATGTATTTAATCACTCCTTTACTCAATAGATGCTCTTAACCATCATCTAATTGCTTATCAATAAAAGGTGTTGCGTCAAGATGGAATAACCAAGTATGACGTCAGCCTAGTTAGAGTTAGCTAGTTAGTTAGGGTTTCAAATTTAAAAGTTTTAAGAAGTTGTTTGAGCACTATCACTTCAATGGTGTGGATCTAAGATCAGTTCCTAGGGGTAGATGGAGTCAATTAAGAAGAGGACGCAGAGTTGAAAGGATAAAAGGCTAAGGACAAGAGGGAAGGGTTCTAGAGTGTTGCAATGGCAGGGCCCTAGAATCAAAACCCTAGGGGAAAGAGGCTCATTCTGGTGTTGCTTAAGCAAGGCCTCGTGCTCTTTCCTCCTTCCTTAGGTCAAACTTGGCAAAACAACTAGCATAAAAGATAAGTTAAAACAAGAGAGTGAGGTGAGGGAGAGTGTTGCAATGGCAAGGCTCTATCACCAAGCCCTAGAAGATGGACGACCCTAGGTGTAGATAACCTAGGCCTAGGACGTCCCCTCCCTTTTAACCTTTAAAAATCACAGCTAGCAAAAGGGAAAAAGTGAAAAGAGTGTAGCAAAGGCTAGGCTCTTCCTTCCTTATTCAATGGCTAAATATTTCTCTTTTAGGGGACATGAAACAAGGACCTACTTTTGTGCTTGTCACCTAGGGTTTTAAATCAACAAATTTATAATAAATGCAAGAATACAAGCCTACAACCATTCAATTAAGAAGTTTTGCAGAAAATACACTTACATATCATGAAGAGATAACAATGCAAACCCTAGTTGTAAACCTTCTTTCGAGAGAAATGCCAAAAATGCCAAGAAAATCCTTCCTTCAACAAGTGCACCTGACTTAAAAGATGAAATACCCCAACTAGGGCGCAAAAATCAGACCTCACAAGAGAGTGAGTTGTGTGTTATGTCAAAATGAGGGGAAAACTCCTCAATATATATTATATCATGACCTTTAATTAAATTTAGGTCATTAAAAATAGCCGACAAGGCTACAAACCAAAATCATACTGTTTTTACATTAAATTGTCAAATTGAAACCCTATCTGAGCAAAAGCAAGACATCAAGCCCCACTGAGGGAGACGTTAGCCCTTTTAGGGAAAAATGCAGCATCAAATGACAAAACGTTGGCCCTCTTTAGGCCTTCCAATCATGCCACATGTGCCAACTGCCCTGTCCAACTGTACGTCAATGGCTCCTAGGTGACGTCATGGGCCATCAAAGGGAAACGTTCCACTGGAAGTGGGTCAACCCCCCTAGGCTGGGCTCAGCCAAAGTATCCCTGATGGAACATCCTTCTTCTTCTCAGGTGCAAAAGCTCAATCAAGCACTGTCCTGTCTCTGCCCCTGATGGGGTCCCAACAACCATCTGATGGGCTCTTCAACCCCATGGAGGTCTGAACTAATCATCTCCCCATGTGTACTGGTCCACGTGGTACCTGTCCACTGGGCATGGTCCTGCACATCAAAAACTTTTCCCTCCATGGGCTCATTAGTCATAGGGATCATAGCAATGTTAATCACATCTCATCATTAATATTATCAGACATATTCATAAAAACCCTGATATATCATCCAATAGCTCAAAGATATTACAAAGACCTAAAATACAAAGCTGAAGAAAAGGACAAGACACCCTATTGGGCTAATATCCACTAGGAAAGGAAAGTCTCCAAGGGGTATCATCCAAACCATGTAGAACGAGGTGATGTGGATAAGGGATGTCCAGACATATGGGTAGAGTGAAAGATAGGGATGCATGATATTACCTGTGGGTGCCTTTGTAGAAGGTGAGATGTACCCGTCATAGATGCAAATTTTTTCAAGCCCTTTATTGCCTTTATTCTTTCTTTTCTTTTTCTTTTTTATTTCAAGGACTAACTAGAGGACACTGCCTTGGCGTGGTGACCAGAGCTGACAATGTTACCCACAAGCACTTTCACAGAGATGATAAGGTTGGCTTGTGATGAGACCCCCTTTCCCCTGGCCATGCAACCAAAGGTCACTGCCCTGGTGTGGTAACCAGATAATGGCAATGCCATGCTGCTAGGTACCCAGGAACATAATAGGTTGGCTCATGATGAGACCCCCTATCCTCTTGGCTAGGTCTTGTTTAGTTATTTTTCTTAGGGTCCCTATTGTTTCTGGCTGAGAGGCTTTTTATTGCTTTCTCGGGAATCCCTGGGTGAGGCATCTCTAGGTTTTATTTTAATGGCTTTTATCTTTTACCAGCTGCTTTTACCTTCTAGGCCTTTAGCCCCTTCTTCCCACGAGATAAGGTGCAACCCCACAAACAAATCATCCTAATGCCTAGACTAGGGGAATGGGAAAGATGAGCGGGAGATAAGATGAAAAAGTGATGATATGATGGGAGCGAACGATGACTCTTCAAAAATCCCCCCAGTGGCAAACCAAAACCTATGGGTACAGGCTTGCTAGGACACCTTGTCAATCCCTCCAACCATGGTCAATGGGTCAATGTAAGATCCAAGCAGTTGTCAGAAATAAAAGGAGTAAGATGCATATATCTAAAGGTTATAATGATCAAAAGTGACACATACCATGATACCTAGACTAATTACCTCATGGAGCGAGAGCCTTCTCTGATACAAGTCCAAGCCAAAGGTGATGGATGTTGCTACTGCTACAAGACGAATCTAATGAAAGAGAAGAAAGATGGGCCCTCCAGGGCCATGCTCAGGTCAATCCTGCTCTCGGTACTCCATGTCTAGGACCTGTGGGCCTCGAAACATGATCTCCTAGTTATCCCTAGAAACCGGGGATAACAACTCCAAGGAATTTACACCCAAATTTTCTCATGAATTTGGGGATTTTGCTCTAATTTTCTTTGTTTTCCCCCAAATTTGTCACAGATCAAAATCTGTAACAACGAATTTGTCCCCTAGTTCTTGGCCCATACGAGTCCAATGTTTGAACCAACAACTCTGATACCAATATGTAACGTTCCCTAGCCTAGTTGATGTCCATTACATGTGAAAATATGTAATGTCCCCGTTGGCCTAGGAAGCATAAGGAATGGTTCTGCTAGCCTAAATTGGTTCCCATAGGCTAAGTCATAAAATTTACCTAGGGAACTCAACTTTTGCCTAGGAAATGACTTTATAAAGTGAAAAGGGAAAAAGGGAGACATGGGTCTTAGGCAAAATAAATTCACTTAAGAATTATAAAGTGTGCAAGCATAAAGTGACTTTAAAAGAAAATTAAAAAGAAAAGTGAGCGGGAAATAACTCAATGAAGAAATAAAAGAGGAGAAAAGAGGAGGCGCCCCTCATTCTTGTTTTTTCTCATTGAGAAAATAGATTTGGAGAGCTCTTAGAGAGTTTTCTAGGGTTTTCTTGGAAACCCTTGCTTTCATCTATGGTTTCGGTGTTGCAACGATACACCCTAGTCATAGTCGAGGACGGGATCATCTCCGATTTCGTCATTGGACTTATTGCTACCTATTTTCATCTCCTTGCAGTCGATTTTTGAGAAGGAGGCCAAATTTCCTTATGTGGCGGCTGAGTTGGGAAGCATAGTGGTCGACTTGCTTCAAGGAGGCTGGTATCTCTGCGTGGGGGATGAATATCCTCATCCTGGGCACATTCAACCATATCTGGGCGAATGTTAAAGTGGGAGGACCGAGTTGTAGTGTGGTAAGTTCGCCCCTCTTGTGGTTGATTATATCTTTTGGAATCTGGGCGAGTTTGTTGTTGTGGTCGAACCACACCATTTTTGGGTGTATCCTCCTCTGTCATGGCGCAACCTACTTACATTGGTGGAGAGATTTGGGAGTGGGATCTTGTGTGTATTAGTGAAGGCCCCTAACATCCATTGGGTGGCGCATTAACTCCAATCTGGGCGCATCTATGAACCTATACACAAAAAATATCGTTGTTGATTGAAGACTGATATTTATTTCAGAACTGGGCGCATTTCCTCTCATTTCTAAGTGTGGAAGCTTGTCATTATTTTGAGGGAATCAACATTTTTGTTTGGGGCCAGAGCCATCAATCATATTCAGCATATAAGATTGGTATTCACTATATATTGGTTGCTGCATAAACATGTATATCTGAAGGCAATTCTCAGAGGGTCGCATCTCTAATAGGCAGGTCTATTCTACACAATGTGGACCTATTGTTACTCCAGGTTATATCTTTTCATTGGACTCTCTTGTAATTGCTTGTTGTTGTTGTAAAAAAATTGTTGGAAGTGTTTTTATATCAACACTGTGACAATCTATGTCCGACCTTCAAAATATTAAGTAAACAAGAAACAACTCCTCTTGACTTTATATTTGCAGTGATATATTTCAGTATTGGTTGTTATTGGATATTGCCTCTAAATTGTCAGAAGATGTCTCATTACAAAGAAACATTAAGATTGCACTTACAACAATTTGGGTATAAACTATTTGAAGAAATATATCAGGGACAAACCATCCTTAAACTCATAAAATTGCCAAAAACATAAAGAGATATCTAGTTGGGATATTACAGTGGTATCAAAGCATGTTCCTCTGCAGTTGTGGGCTCTAAGGGGAATTTATAATCATATTTATGAGACCAGAAGACGAGTATAACATTACCCATCGGAGACATAGGGGAAGAACCCCAGATCCCGCTGAATGGGAAGAAGAAAAAGTGGTTAGAGAAGAAGGGATAAGAGAGGCAGCACCATTTATCACACCTAAGGGAAAAGGAAATATGGGGGAAGAAGATGATAACATGATCAATAGTTTGTTCAATATCTTGAATGACTTGGCCAAGGGTCAAAAGGCCATGATGGACCTTATGGGGCAGTTTGCTAATAATTCATTGGAGGTCACAACGAAGTAGAACCAGAATGGTGATGGGGATTCAAACAATGGAGAGGGCAACCACTCACGCACTTCCATGCAGACCCACACTTGTACACCAAATCCCCCAGACCCATTGTGCCTCAATTTTGGGGGAATGAGGTTGCAGGTCCATTGATATAGGTTGAGCAAGATGAGCCCTATAGGGTATATTTAGAAGAGTACAGAAGACTAGGAGATGATTTCCACTCAGCCATGTTCTTCACGGAGCTCTGCAATATGAAGAGAAGAAACCGACTGAGAGGCCCCATGAGGGCCATGACACAAAATTTTGAGTTGCAGCGTACCATTGGGAAAGTCACTATTCCCAACTTTGACGAGGGCTCTAAATGCTCCACTAGATCATGGGTGCAAAAGCTCGACACTTACTTCTAGCTACACCAGATGATAGAGATAGATGCCATTAAGTTGGCCACCTTGCACCTGGATGCGAGGCCCATGAGTGGTGGTACCATGGGTTAGTCACCTTGGAACATGTCGAGGTTACCTCCTACCTGGACTTCACACAGAGACTCAACGAGAGATTTGACAGGAAGGACTATGAGCTTCATTTCAGAGAGTTGGCTCAACTCAAAAAGACAGGTTTCCCAGAGGCCTATATATCTGATTTTCATAGGGTTGTTGTGATGGTGTCAGACATTTCAGAGGATCGTTTGGTGACGTTGTTTGTTGAGGGGATAATGGAGCCTCTATGAGGATGGGTCAAGGCCTACAAGCCTACATAAACAAAAATGCAGGCACAAGCCTGCATTCCATCTTGTGGCTCAACTCAATAAATGTACATTCCCAAGGTGTTTCCAATATTGCGAATAGTGTCATCATTCCAGCAGTGCAGGAGCAATAATGGCAAGTGAATCCAAGCAGGGATTTCCAAGGGAATGTATTTTTCCAAGATGAAGTCAAGCATCCAATGATTAAGATACATACCACGAGAGCCCATGAAGTAAGGTCCACTATGGAAGATGATATCTCTATAATCTTTCTCTTCAAACATGAATGCAAAAAACCCTCTCCAACAGAAGGATGAAGAGATCTGACCCTTTATCATGGGTTTCCAGTTTTTATCGACCCAGAGAGACATGGCCCGTGGGGATGGCCAAATGTTGGTGAACTTCCCAATCATACCATTTTCAGAAAGTCGAAGATCCAAACCACATGAAATCAAAGGGTGGACTGAGACTTTGGGAATTTCATCTAGCTTCTTCATGAATCCAGAAGGGGGAAGATTGACAGATTTGTCGAGGGAAGAGAGCAAGGTGCACAAGGTGGTGATGTATGGAGGAGGAGGCAGGGTGCTCCCATTGGAGGCTGAGGCCATGGAGGAAATTGGTTGACGAACATGCTAGGGTTTGCAGGCTAGCACTCGTTCTTTTCATAAATTTGATTATTATAATATATTTTTATTGATATAATGGTCATCGTTACAACTTCATTTAGTCCTACATTAATTAATTGATATATTGGTCAAAGGCACACAAATTAAAAAACCACCATGCTCTCTAGAGCTATTATTGGACATTGGAATCAAGAGTCACTTACTTAATTATAAAATTTGGCAAATATAATGTTTTCACCTTCAATCAATCATATAAGCACACATTTTTGTAGCTTGATAATTGTTGTTAGCATTGATAATGAAATTACAAAGTTTTGTTCAGGATTTCTTCTAAATTAATGTTTTTTTAAAGTTGCATTTCACACCCTTGTTAAGAGATTTTTACATGCTAATTAAAACCATTAGATCCTAAATACACTATTCTTTCTTTCTTTCAACTAGTTTTTTTTTCTAGCTTGTATGTTATTTGGATTGCTTTTTTTCACATTAAAATTTTAGATTTTATATTAAAAGTTATAGCCAAACCATATAGAGAAGAGTTACAGGTGATGGAAATGATCAGGATACTGGGAGAGCTTCCAAGTTATAAAAACATTGGGAATCTGCCAAATCCTTAACTTTATTTTTTTCATAATAGATTGATCAAAATCTAGGGTACATGGATAAATGAAAATGAACTAAGATCATAAGACAATATAGAAACAATACATGTATAAAATAAGTTTCGATGATGATTTCTTGTCATCATTGGTTGTTGAGGTGCAATGCATTTTTATTCTTCACAACAATTGTCCATTCCTCCTTTGGGTCTTGAATAGGTGTAACCAGTTCTTGCTACTCCGCTTTTGTGTGATCTTGATCATGTTCATCTATGAGGGTTCCAAGACCCCTTGAATTGCTCCTTCTTCCTCTACCCGATCATCCAAGCTCACCCCGATTTGGGGGATGATTTGGGAATTCTTTAGTTTTCCTTGGAAAGGAGGATCCGATGTCCTTGTCAAAGGAGGGGAATGTATCACAAGATCCCAAGGTAGAGATGGACGGGAAATATTCTTGACTTCATGAGAAGGTGACATGATCAATTGGGGAGCACACCAGTTGACTTGTTTGTAAGGCATAGGGATGAGTGTGTGATGGAGGGTCCTTACTGATCAAAATTTGATGTCTTTCATTGTGTCATCCCATAATGTAGGTTTTTGGTGATATTTTCTTGATCACCCAACCTTCGAGATCTTTTTATAGTGGGTGCCAACATGCCTTATTTCAAAGCATGCCTTTTAATGAAAGGTAACTTGTTCATAATCCAACTGTTGAGTTTGGATGTAATCTTTGGTGACAAACTTGATTTATGTTTGAAATCTTTTTCAAAGTCGATGTCGACAAGATGTGCACATATGTTTAGTGCAACTATGCTTTGCCTCTTCATTTCTAAATCAAAATTACCTAAGCATTTTGGATACCACAAAGTGACTCATAACCCCAAAAATGTAGTAGCAAATTACAAAGCCTAACCTAGATGGGAGTCATGGAGAAGAAAGTTGAAGTTGGGTGGAAGGTTAAAGTCCAGGACTTCACGCAGAGACCATATTTTCCCTAGAACCGAGGGATAGAATTAAGGATCTGATCTCTATCCTCTACTAAGTTGAACTCCACAATGAAGAAGCCTTTTGCATAAGGGTAGATATAAGCTTCGTCTTGGAATTATAGTTTCCAGTTGTAAGAGATCCATTGGTGAAGGTTTATAAGTTTTGGCCAGAGGCCATTAAATTTCCAAATAAGCCCACTATTATCTTTGTAAAAAGATGACTACTCTATTGCTCCTTTCCAACAACTATGGATGGGGCCAAAGCTTAGTGAACCATGTGGATCCTAGGGATCTACTTTCTAGTAGGATCCCCTTTTATCACCACATTGTGGGAGGAAATACCAAGAGTTGTTGAGATAAGGGAGTGAACTTGCATCATTTGGAGGATGATCACTTATGGGCAAGTTGGGAACCATAGACTCCTTTGGAAGAGTCAAAGAGGGAGCCACTACCATGCTTAAGGACGCTGAACACGAAGGAGCCTACACAAAAGATGCAACCTACATTGGGGATAGGAAGGAAGTGTGAGACCAGCTCAAAGAATGGGCTAAAGGGACCAGAGTATGCACTACATACCGTTAGGGCCAAACCCTAGCCACCCTCTAGAAACCTACTAGCACCATCTTGATCAGCTCTCAAAATCCTTTTAGGATCAATATTAATATTAACATCAAAGATAATAGGGTCAAGATGTTTAGATTGAATTTTTTATATCATTTTTAGAACCTTGATCTTTTATTGATATTGGTTTATAATTAATTTTTTATTGTGAATAATAATTTTGTTACTCTATAAAAAAAATTGGCACAATTCCTTAAGGAAATCCTTTAAATTTAATATTCAGAAAGAATATATAATCTTTTATATTAAAAAATAATTGCATTAAGAGAAACACGTTGGCAAGCTGTTCTAAGAAACAGCTTTTTCATTGGAACCCGTGGATATAAATTTACACGAATCACTATTTTTTGTTCAGAATCCATCCATTTCTAATGCAGAAATGGATTTTACACAAATAATCACTTAAATCTACAAATCTAACAATTTCTCGCCAGATTTAAAACAAATAGCTAAACAAACTACCCTTTCCAATTCCATTCTAATATAACATCCATCATATTTTTTTCCTTCCCACCATAAAACTCAATACAATATTTATACAAATAAATTAACAAATAAGAAAACCAACTGTACAGGTCAGAAATGTCCATGCTCCACGTAAGCAATACAGCCACGTCATAAAATACATACATGTCACCAAACATCAATATTCATTTGTGCAACTCGGGTGAAGCGGGCAGGTGTTGAGAACGGGGTTCGCGTCCTACAGGAAAATGCCAGGAAGTGAAACCCTGAATCGCAATACCTCTGATATATCTGTCTTAAACTTCACCTCTTCCTCCTCTTCTTCCCTTCTTTCGTCTCTGCTCGCACTCGACAATGTTACAGGATTCGAAAGCGGGAACTCCAAGCGGCCACCATGAGTTGAAACGCCTGCAAGAACAGGATCTGCGCATTGTCTGCTTCTCCTGAGCAACTGCGATACCAAGAGCACTAAAGTCGCCATTACAATAATAATCGTTCCAATGTTTATCAGTAATCAATACTACAGTGAAAGAAAAGCAAGTGATAAATAAATAAGGAGAAAGAAGAAGATTCTGAGGATGACGCTGTGGGTAGGGTAGCATCTGGGTTTGAAATTTCAACTGCGCGCTCGCCCCACCGGTTTATTGTTTTTCTATGGGCGGGCAGGTGGGCGGATTCGAACGTGGGACCTCCGAGCGGCCACCACGACTTGAAACGGTCGCACGAAGAGTAGGATCCGCACATTCTTCAATGTTTGATCTATGGGCGGTTGGGCTGCTTTGTTATTCACAAACTAAATGGCTTGTTTTAGACGATTCACAAAGCTATAATAAGAGTTGGACTCGGTCTGCTCGTAAGATCCAGGAGGATAAATAGGAAAGTTGCTAGAAATTTGATTAAAAATAAAAAATAAGTAATTAATTTTATCGAAAGGATCGCGGGAATTTTATATTTTATTTGTTATATTAATAAATAAAAATAAAAATAGAAAAAATATTTAATACAGAAAAGTAAATAAACTAATTTAGATTGAAAAGGGATCAAATCCCAGAAAAGTGTAATTCTGGAAAAAAGTTTACACCTCAACCCCATGATCTAAACTGATTTAATAAAAATAATTTTAAATTTATTTATATTTTTAAATTGCTTCAACCTTATATTTATATTTGATTTACACATTTTAATTTGATTATTAAATTTTACATTTAATTTAAATTTTCTTATCTGATTATTAAATTTTATTTAAACTTTTTTATAATAAATAATTACGCCAAAGGCGTACACCTATTGACAATGGGCACAATTAATGATCTTTTAACCTTATTTAACCTTAAACCCTAATCCGATGGCTATGCATTAAAGATGTTGGCATATTCTTAGTAGTCCTCCAAAATCAATGGGTCAGATTTATTGTTCATAACTTTCTTGCATTTATCAAGACATCCGTTTACATGTTTACTTTTTAACATTTACCTAATCACATTAAAAAATTACTGTAAGGATATGTAATTGTCACGTTTAAATGATTAAATAGGATTAAACCGTGCAACCAAACGTTTCATATGACACGCATTCTCAACTGACCTTTCGGAGTTCTCAGCCACGAGTTAGCGGCTGTGCTAGTTATTTAAAATTTTCAAATCCAATTTTTTTAAATTTACACCTTAGTTTTAAATCATCAATTAACTTAAAAAAATAAATCTTTTAATATTATCCTATACATTTTGTTGACAAAAAGTTCCTATCAAAATTTACAGAAGAGATACACTTATGTTTAGGTTAAAGGCATTCTTTAAGGGACAGTTCTTCTCGACCTTTAGTCGCAACCTGTTAAACCCAACCACATCCTTGTCACATCTCACAATTCCTAGCCTATTAAACCCTACCACATTGTTGCCACAACTCACAATTTCATTGTTTTATTTTCTCAATTCCACTGTTTCATTTTCTTGTTTTTAGGGTTCTGCGATATGGACGAGGCAACGCCATCTTAAAATGAAGTTTCCTTGTAAATTGTCCTTCTAATAAAGGAGCCCCTATTACATTTATTGGAGGCGACTATTTTTTAACCCCAACAAAATATCATCTTAAATTGCAGTTTCCTTGTAAAATGTCCTTCTAATAAAGGAGCCCCAGAGCCCCAGTTACATTTATTGGAAGCGACTCTTTTTTAACCCCAACAAAATATCATCTTAAATTGCAGTTTCCTTGTAAAATGTCCTTCTAATAAAGGAGTCCCCCAACAAAATATCAAGACACTATGGGCTGGGGACGTTGACACACTATGAGCAGAGGAGTCAGTTACAAATTTTAAATTATTTTTATTTTTTAGATTTACATTAATTGATTATTTGTAGAGATATTTAAATGAAGTTTAGATTTAAATTTCATTGTTATTATCAAATTTCAAGGAAAACTCTATAATTTAATAAACATAAAAAAGTCAAGAAAAACATATTCTAAGAAAAAAATATAATTTAATAAACATCAAGAAGTTAAGAAAAGCACATTCTAAAAAACATTTATCAATCTAACTCTATCACACCCATGTTTTATGAAAATTACAAAATTTACCTTTCCACTATTGAAACTATTACTCCCACTCTGAACTAAAAAACTTATTACTCAGAGAAATAACGATTACCCATGGACTAGAGAAAACAATTGAAATTCATTTAATTGATATATATTTTTTTCACATAAAATTGCACTTATATTAATATATAAAATTTACAATCGAGAGCCCATATCAAATTGAGATATATGTTCCTCTCCACCTCCTAACATGGGAAAATACAATACAGACCAAAGCCAGAAGAAAAGGCGTAACTGTACATCAAAAAGGAAAAAATAACCCCATCTTCTCCAAAACAGGGAAAGAAACCAAAGTACCTGCACAGTCTCAAAACTAGACACCAGAGATCAAAAAGAGGCTAATAGTCGACATTTAACTATCAAAAAAAACTTCAGAGCTTGAGTGACAAATGGGACCTAGGTGTCCATCGACCACCTGGGAGTAAAAAATATTACCCTCTTGTAAGTCCAGAGCACTTTTTGAAAGAGTATTTGTCTGTTGATTGAACTCTCTGAAGATATGGGTGAAACAAAGAGACCTTAAACATTTCACCAATTCTTTAACCCTCTCTTCCCAACAATGTAAATTGAGAATATGTAGTTCCCCTCTTTGATTTAACCAGTCAATGATGATTCTCGAGTATCCAAAAACTTGGAGATTCTGAATATGAAGTCGAGTTGCTACTGTAAGAAGCGCCCAACCCCCCAAAAGCTCGACTCTTTTGTTTGTACTCGATCCACAATTTAGAGTCCATTTGAATTATGTATGTTCATCTATCCTAATAACACCTCCATCACCACTTTTCATCTCATGATCCTGAGCAACTCCGTCAAACCACCCAACTGTTGTTCCCCCATCAAGCACTGGAGGAAGGCGATATAATCGTGTCGAATGGCTTCTAGCCCGAGGAAAGTCTATCCTGCCAAGTATCCTTTGAAAAATCATATTAGTGAAGGGATGACAAGAATCAAAGAGTACCCTATTGCACTCCAGCCAGATATTCCAACAAAATATAGCTGGAAAATGAGGAAAGGATGTACAAGAGTTTGACCAATAAAAAAAAAAAAGCCTAAAGAGTGGCTCCCCTCCATCTAAAGTTTAAGTTAAGAGAATGAGTCACATGTAACCAAACCTGTCGAGTGAAGCTACAATGGTTCATAAGGTGTAAGGTTGTTTATGTCTCATGTGAGCATAGGACACAAATGCTTGGCCTAGACCATCCCCTTCATTGAAGATTATCCCAGGTTAGGATCCTATATTCTATCAAGAGCCATGAAAAAAAATTTAACTTTGCCCCAAGATCCCAAGACCAAAGTCTTCGATGCCACCAACTGTTATTGTAAAACCAGAAATTACTAGATGGAGACACATATGCATTTTTTGAAAAAATGAAACCCGATCGATCACCCCTAGTCCAAATAAGTGTATCTAGTATGTTACTCAATCCAATGGCTAAAGCTATTAAAACTCTGCATAAACGATCACATTCCACATCCTCTGTGTCGAAAAAACCCAACACTTCACTTGTTTTCCACTAAGACAAAATGACCCAAGTCTTGTCTAAACCTTTAGCCTGGTATAAGAAAAGTATACCTTTCCACTTAGGAGCTGCAATCAGGGATGGAGATAACTAGGAGTTGGTATTAAGGCCTACGATCATATCCTTACCAATATGAATTGAGTGCCCCGACCCCGAGTTCCAAGCCAACCAATGGGTGATAACCTCCACCAACTTAACCATGCTACACCAAAAGATCGAAACATTGTGTGACAACTTCGAAGTGGATCTCAACTAGGCCACAACAGAGAGAGAAGGGAGATACTTATCTAGTAACACTCTATGCCAAAGGCCATCTTTCATCAAGTAGCACCAAAAATTATTTGCAGCTAGAGCTTTGCTGAACATGGGTAGATTCTTAATCCCCCAACCCCCTTGAGGTTTTGGTTTGGCTATAGTATCCCAATTATAGAGATGGATCCGATGCTTTTCCCCACTCCCTGACCACAAGAATTTGAACATCAACTGTCTAATCCTGCTAAGGACCGAGGTCGGTATAATAGCTATTGTCAACCAGTAGACTGGCAAACTTTCTAACAAAGACTTGACCAAAATATATCGTTCTCCCAAGGAAAGCCAATGGTGGTACCAGAGCTCGATTCGCTTCTCATACTTGTGGATAATCCAACGCCAATCTTCAACTCTATTATTTGTAGGTTTGAGAAAAAATCCCAGGTACTTGAAACCCTCCAAGAGATCCACAAACTTACAAGGAAAGAGAGAACTCAACGATGTTAAGTAGTCCTCTGGTAAACTCGAAAAATGGAAAGTAGACTTGTGAGGATTTATACAGAGACCATAATCTCGACAAAAATTAGACAATAAGGAATCTATGGCCTTCCAATCACTTAAAATATCTTTGGTCATAATGAGAACATCATCCACAAAAAAAATATTGAGGATCTTCTGGGAGCGTGAAATCTTAACACCTGTAATGTCCCCATCTATTTGATCCTTTTTAAGAAGAAGACAGAGGCCTTCCATCAGTAAAATAAAAAGCAGAGGCGATAAAGGGCACCCTTTCCCGAGTCCATGCCCAATCTGGAAAAAAGGGGTAGGACCACCATTGATCAATACAACGTAAGTAGCAGTTGTAACACAACACATATTCTAGTTTGTAAGCAACATGCCAAAACTAGTCTGGAGAAGGATCAATATAAGAAAATCCTAGTTAACATAATCATAAGCCTTCTTCAGGTCAAGTTTAAGAAAAAGAGCCTTCATCTTTTTCATTTTAATATTGTGGAGGCATTCTTGTGTTGTTCAGACAACATCTAGTATATGTCTACCTTTTAAGAAACCCAGTTTCTCCCCAGAGAGTTTCCTAGAGAGGATCGGTATGGGAATGTTGGACACAAATCTGCGACCCAAAAAATAAGAAGAAGTGGTGTCACCCCAAGGACTTGCCACTCTTCAAAGGCCCAAACTTGCAATAGACCCACTAGGCGAACGAAAGAGGGGAAATATTAATCGATCGCTTCACTTGACCTCATGTTTGACCCCTGTGTGAAAGGATATTTCTGGATTAACGCTAATTTGTACTACTATATTTTTTCTCTCTCCAGTATTCTACAGTCTCATTCTTGTGCCCTTGAAGAGTTAACTCTCCACTCTATTATCAAGGCCCTAAACTCCTAGACTTGTTGGTTTGTTATCAAAGAAAATAAAGTCTAATTGATTTTAGATTATGTACCTTGTTCCTTTTAATGGTTGTTTGTTACTCAATAGGGTGCATGAAGATGAAACTGATGGTGTTATGACTCGACCCCAAAACCATGCAGAAAGAATGAAATGCAAAAGATTTTGTATCAATGAATTCTATCTGAGGAAAGGAGAGGAGATTTTTTTATTTATAATGCAAATAAATTCCCAATACCATGCAACTTTTGTTTTTCCTTTAAAAAATGCTAAATTAGTATCCTTGAAATCCCAAAACAAATGCAAGACAAGCTCTTTAAAATGTATATCCAAAACACTCCAATTATGAAAGTAGGATGCAAAATTTTTGTTTTCTTCTTTTCAAATTGCATGAAAACTCAAAATAGACTCTTCTTTTCTTTCGCTTTCAATCAGAATGAAAAATGACACTCACAAAGGATCTCAAAGCTAAAGAAGACGAAGAAAAAAAGCACTCAAGAATCAAAAGAATCCAAATGCAAAGACACTTTCAACACTTGTTCAAACGAGAATCCAAAATGCAAAGTAAAGGAAAATCACTTAATGGAACCTCAAAATTCAATTGGCAAAGGTAAAATGCAAAGTTGCAATAAGTTCAAAAGAGCTCATAAGTTTTCCCAAGAGGAGAAGAACAAGAGACTCAGAAAAACAAGGCCTAGTGCAACATAAGAAACCTCCAAATCAAAGAAAAGGATCCCAAATCAATCAAGTAAAACACTTAGAAGGTTTTGGAATCAAAGAGACAAAATTTTGAACACCTAAAACTAACGAGGATCAAACTACTGATGAAATGGATTGAACCAAAGGATCAAGTTAACCTAGGGAATCATGAACATTTCACAATTTAAAGGAAATGAAAACTCAAAAGAGGCAACAAAACATGTGATAATCACAAAACTTTACACAATCAAATCTATAATCAAGCATGGAGGATTCTAATGTAAAGGTCTAAGACTAAGCACTAACATGAAGGAGGAAAAACAAGTTCCAAATTCACTCAGAACAAGGACGATCGCTCCTGTAACCATGCATATAGGGCGATGAACAAGGATCATCGCTCCCTAAGACACTATGGGGGGGAGATGATCAAGGAATTATCACCCTGTACTCCCTTATGAGGGAGGGATGAATTCCTGAAAGTGGTGAGAAATTTTTTTTTTTACTCAAATCTGATAAAAAATCAGGTGTTTGCAGACTCAGTGAACTTCCCTATGGCAATGAGGGAAGGGGAGAAATTAAAAAAAAACATCAAAATAAAAAAAGATCAAATAACAAACAAGACTCAAGAGGCTAAAAAACACCAAGGAAAGACTAAAGAGAACCTTCGCTAGTGGAGTCGCTAATATTTTGTTGTGGTAAAGTCCCCCCTGCGGACAAGTGAAACCCCCCTTGGATCAAGGCCCCTCTTTGATCTAAGACAGAAGGAAACAAATGGTGTACTACTTTACCTCTAGACCTATTCTACAAGTCAACAATCAAAATGAGAAGACAAGGATGGAAGACTTACGTCTTTTACTTCGGTTGTCCTCGCTTCTCTAGCCTTTGATCTTGATGTCCAAGCTTCTCAACACAAGAAAAGTCATGCATGGAACAAAACAAAACCTCCTTCTTCCATGCTATATTGTTAAGTAGAAACAAATTTGTTTGTGATGAATTAAACAACAATATACATGCATATAGTGAACACATAGGCATGAATGTAATAGGCCAAGTTATGTATTAATGGAAAACAAACAATAGAGAACCACTTACAATCTCAATCTTGATGTTGAAACAAATTTTACAAGGTCTCATTTTCAGTCCCTTGAATCTCAGAAAGTCATAAGTATGATGCTCTCAATTCTCCCCCCTTTCACTCAAGCACGGTCTTCATTATATAGGAATATAGACATCACAACCATACGATAGTTTTGAGGAGAGGATGTGGTCAATTGAGGATTTGGTTGAACTAAGAATGTTTACCTTTCTTTGAATAGAAGATAGCTCAAACCAATCCCTTAATGAACTAAAAACTTTTGGAAAAACCTCACAAAACAAGGCATGATGGTTGCAACTACTTCATCGCCCCCCCATAACTGTGTAGAGGGAAATGAACAAAGGATTATCCCTCCCTGAGAATTTCTTGGGGAGCGATGATCAGGGTTTAAACCTCCTTGTATATGGGCAGAGGGGTGATGTGTTGAGATTTATCTTAAGCAGTTGTGTGTATTCAAATTTATTTGAATTTTAATTATTAGAACAATAGTTGCATGCATGAGAATCACTGAAAGAAAGACATTCACAGTATACACAAGATTTATTCTGGGAAATCCTCTTGGGGAAGAAAAGCCAATAGTACTTCTTCAATATAGATTCATTAACCAAGTACAATGTCAATACAATGCTCTCTTCAAGAGAAATATACCAGAATATAAGATATACAAGATAAACCAAAAACCCTAGCTGTAGTAGGGTAGCACACGACTTATCTCAAATAGAACCTTCAAGAGATATCCAAAAGTCTCCATGAACACACACTTCTTCTGTTGTTGTGTCTCCTTCTAAGGCTAGCGAACTTGTCCTTGAGAGAGCTTGTGTTGTGTATGCTAAGTGAGGTGCCTAGCCTCCTTTATATAGTGGATAAAACACTCTCCTTTTAATGTGGTTAGGGCAGACTTGTACAATTGTCATTTTCTAATTTGTATTTTCCTTTTGTAATGGATCAATGGGGCTGAATTTACAAATATAATTTAGCATTCTTCTTTTAGGATCCTGTCGACTTGTGCCACATTCAGTAACATTCCTGTGAATGACTGCACGTTTCTTCCACACTCTGCATGCTACTACCTCTGGAATCACATATGTAACTCATCACTCCCTCTTACAAGGGAAATCCTTCTGGACCACGCCAAACTTGTCCCTGAAGTACTCAAACTTCACCTTTGATAGAGGCTTGGTCAACACATCTGCTACTTGCTTATCTGTAGCAACAAATTGGAGCTTCACTGCTCCCTTTTGTACCATGTCTCGGATATAATGGTACTTGATCTCGATATGCTTTGACTTGTCATGAAATATTGGTTTCTCGTACAACTTTATGCAACTCTGGTTGTCACAGAAGATACAAGTCACCTTCAACTCAAGATCAAACAACCTTGCAAGCAACTTTCGAAGCCACATAGCTTCGCTACTAGCTCAACATGATTCTATGTATTCTGCCTCGACCGTACTGAGTGCCACACCAGTCTTCTTCCTGTTGAGCCATGATATTATATCTGATCCAAAAATAAAGCAACATCCCCATGTACCCTTCCAGTCCATGACGCTATCTGCCCAATCTAAATTAGCATAGCCTTGTAGCCTTATCTCACGATCCAAAGCATATATGATTCTATATTCAACTGTACCTTTCAGGTACCTCAACACGTGTTTTGCCGAAATCAAGTGAACACATCTAGGTTCAACCATATACTGACTTAGTGTGTTCACCGAAAAACATATATCCTGCCTTGTGTTTGTTATATACATCAACGAGCCAATCATATGTCTATAAATGGTGGCATCCACTGTCTCTAAAGATGTATCACTCAATAACTTCAGGTTTGTCACCATCGGTGTAGGCGTGACTTTACAATCCATTATCCTGAATCTCTTCAATATTTCTACAATATATTTTCCTTGGTTAAGGAAAATCTCGTCCAGTTTCTTCCATACCTCTAAACCTAATAAATAATGCATCATACCCAGGTCTTTCATCTAGAACTTTGTAGCAAGCTTCCTCTTACTCTCATCAATGAGCTTCTCGTCTCTCGTTAGAAACATGTCATCCACATATAACAATAATATCACTCATCCACCATCCACAACCTTGTAGTAAAGGTTGGAATCTACTTTACTCTTGGTATTATCATAAAAATGTCAATTATGTCGTACAATGCCCTGAGTTCTTGCTTCAATCCATACAAGGCTTTCTTCAACCTGCACACATGTGTCTTCCTATCATGTGTCTCGAAACCTTGTGGATGATCCACGTACACTTCCTCTTCTACTACACCATTCAAAAAAATTGTTTTCACGTCCATCTAATGTACCTTCCATTTCATTACTGCAGTTATCGCAAGTATAGCTCTAATCGAAGTGTATCTCGCCACAGGAGAAAATGTCTCCTCATAATATATTCGTTGTTTCTAGGAGAAACCACGAGCCACAAACCTTGCCTTATATTTCTCAATACTGCCATTTGTTGAATGCTTTGTCTTGTAGATCCACTTGGAAATCACCACTGTCTTCTCTTTTGGTCTCGAAACCACATCCCAAACATCATTCTTCATAATGGGCTAGTACTCCTCAATCATGGCATCCTTCCATACTTTATTCTCAACAACCTATTCATAACAAGTAGGCTCTACATCAATGATGTCAGTTAACAATGTCATGTAACTAGAATATGGTCGTGGTTTCTTACTTTCTCTTAAAGTTCTGTCTAGAGCACCATACTTCTCTGCATCATGAATAATCTCTCGAGCCCAAGCTAGTATTCTCTTGCTTGTAATCATCTCTCGGGGTGGATCTGCAGGTCTCTGTGGTTCTGTCATATCATGATCTTTTGGAACATACTCTTCTGGTACAACATCATTACCTGTATCTGTATCTGCAACTCTAGGAGATTCAGGCTCCTCATCATGGACCTCATCTGTATGATTTTTCCTCAATCTACTGAAGGTCGCATCCTCATCGAAGGTAACATCTCTGCTAGTCTCAATATTCATGTGACCAGGGATGTAGACTCTATATGCCTTCGATGTCTCACTATATCCAACAAATATACCCTTCTTTCTCGAAGAATCCAACTTCGATCTATCATCCTTGGGAACATGCACATATACTGGAAAACCAAATATCCTCAGGTGGTTGACCTCTGGCTTTTCTCCTGTAAACATTTCTTATGGTGTCTTGTTCCCAAGTATACGGTGGGGACTTTTGTTTTGCACATATACAACGGTCCTAGCTACTTCTTCCCATATATGCATCAATAAATCTTGATCATGAATCATAGCCTTTACTACTTCCATTATCATTCAATTCTTTCTTTCTGCCACACCATTCTGCTGAGGATTGTAGGGAGTAGTGAGCTCCCTCTTAATCCCAACTTTTCTGTAGAATGATTTGAAGTCATCCAATGTGAACTCTCCTCCATTTTCTGACCTCAAGATCTTTATCTTCTTTTCAAAAACATTTTCTACAAGGGATTTGAATTCCTTGAACTTGTCGAATACTTCACTTTTTGTTTTCAAGAAATAAATTCAAGTTTTGTGTGAGAAATCATCAATAAATGAAACATAATATACATACCCGCTAAGTGAAGTGGATGTCATCGGTCAACACACGTCTGAGTGCACAATGTCCAAAAATCCTTTGGATTTGTTGTCATTGCTTGGAAACAGACTCTTCACGTTCTTTACTTGTGCAATCCCTTGCATATACCATCATGATTCACCCGAATCTATGGTAAACCTATCACCATATTTCTCAGGATCGATAATGCTTTGTAATGTATGTGAGCAATTCTTATCTACCACATCTCACTCAAATTTACTGTATTGTCAACTAATGTGAATCTGAGTGCCCCTTTAATTTGTATAGACCTCCTTCTTGAACACCAATCACAATAGCATCATCAATAGACCTTCCTCTTGACCACATAAGAACTTCACCATCAACGAAAGTAACTTTGAATAATTTCTCATCCAATGCTGAGATAGAAAGGAGATTCTTCTTCAAACTAGGTACATACAAAACATCTTTCATCTTCATAGGCTTTATGGAATCCAACCTGTAGGAGGCTTCTCCTGCCCCTTTAATGGGATATTGATAGTCATCACCGAGCTTCACCTTATGAGGTGAATCCTTCTGAACCAAATTTGAAAGAGAATCCTTGTAATCGGTCATGTGTATAGAGGCACCACTATCAATAAGACATGTATCACTATCATGAGTGACTATCCCTGTAATGGATGATTGTTGGAATATGAAAGATTGTGCTCGTTTTACCATTGACAATACTATTGTCACCCAACCATAGGCTGAAGCCACCCTTCGAGCACCTTAACCTTGACAAAGAATCACTTCGGAAGCAAACCCTAGGCTAGATAGTGAAACAAAGGGTAACACATCTTTCCCTAAGGATAACGCACCAACAAGAGCTGATCAGATATTCCAAACCCTAACCAAGAGATAGTCCAAGCCAAACGTGGTCTGCTAGCTGCAGCAGCTACAATGGAAGCTCTCCTCAAACCCGCGCACAAGAATGGGCACTGCATAACAAGTGTTTGGAAACATATCTGAGGTGTTTTTCCTCTGAAAAGAAAAATCAGTGGGTTCAATGGTTACCCCTAGCTAAATGGTGGTACAACACTTCCTACCATACAACTACACACATGACTCCTTTTGAAGCCGTATATGGGCAGAAGCCACCTTCAATTCTCTCATACTTACCGGGTACCTCAAAGGTCCAAGTGGTTGACCAAACACTTACAGTTAGAGAGGATATTCTCCATACCCTCAAAGAGAACTTGGTCATGGCACAGAATCGCATGAAGCAACAAGCAGATCAAGGTCGCTCTGAATGCCAATTTGCAGAAGGGGATCAGGTGTTTCTGCGACTGCAACCATACAAGCAAACTTCCCTCAAGTTCAAGCATTGTCAAAAGCTAGCGCCCAAATTTTATGGTCCTTATACAGTTCTCAAGCGTGTGGGACAAGTCGCCTATCAGTTATCTCTGCCCAATCATTCGAAGCTACATCATCTTTTTCATGTTTCATGCTTAAAGAAGGTGATTGGAACTCGGTGCCAAATTCAAACCAACCTTCTCAAGTTAGCTTAAGAAGGATCCATTTGGCTATAGCCAGAAGCAGTTTTGGACCAACGTGAGTGTCGCCTGCATCAGAGAACCATCAAGGAAGTGCTCGTCCAGTGGAAAGATACAAATCCAGTAGATGCCACTTCGGAACCAACTACCATTCTACAACATTTTCCACATCTCAAGCCTTGAGGACAAGGTTGTTTTTAAGGGGGCGGACATGTTAGGGTCCTAACCCGCACATAGGTAGAGAAATATATCCAGATGTAATAAAGGTCAATATTAATAATGCCTTTCAATAAAATAGAATAAGGCGGATGTAAGAGGACCTAATAGAAGCTTCTGCTTCTAGAAGGATCTTCCTCTAGATGCTTCTCTTGATAGACATATTTAGTATAAATAAGGGTAGAGGGTATGAAAACCCTAGCTTAGAGATTATTGTAACAGAGCACTGCTCGACTGGAGGTTGCCCCCTTGAAGAGGCCTGTGAACATTTCTTTCTGAATCAAAGTGCTATTACTGTTGTTGTTCTTATATCATTTGTGTGTTATTGTGGCGATTATGCTAGTTATATTACTATTATTCTGCCATTTCTAGCATTTTATTTATGTTCTACGTATTTATTATATCCGGTATCTTGCAAATGGGAAGTCATTGTCTATGGTACATCAGCAATCTGGACCATTTCCCATGTTAACCACAATGGGAAATCCATGTCCGTCAGAAATCTCAATCCAATTTCTGAACTGGAAAGAATCTACTTTTCTTGGACCATTTCTTCGAACTAAAAAATGATTGTCCATCATTCAATAATACATCAGTGCTCCCTCCCAACCTGGGAGTCATCTCTTCCTTTTTCAATAAGGAAGTCGTCTCCACGAGCTCCAGCTTGAGTACGCAAACTCTTTCATCTTGAACAGAAGTTTCATCAAAATATCTGCTTATCTGCTCATCTGTGGAGATATGTATTGGAGAACCACTTTCTCCTTTCTGTACTTCATCACAGATAATTTAATGCTTGATTTCAAATGTACTTCGGTCTGGAACAATGGTCTTCTTTGAAGGCTTCATGTAGCTCTGATCAATAAAGTATATCATTGTTTGGAAAACTGGAACATATCCATGTGGCACTTCTTCTGTCATCATGAGATCTTTGTCATGGATTGGCAATCTATCATCCTGATCTTCTGAGTAATCATTTTGATATAATATCTATGTTATAGAGAATATTCACCACGCTTCTGCTATACACTGGAAGTTGTCTTCTTCCATCTGCATACGAGAGTCTCTTTCTGGTATGCCTCAAAGTCTTGAGGTTGATCTTCATACGCTCTTTATTCAATTTCTCTGGAGAACATTCTTTGCATTCATCTGATGTAGAACTCCAACCCATAGATGATATAATGAATCATGTAGAGGTATGTCTGGTTTATCGAAACGAGTAATCATCATAGTCTTCTCCCTCCATCTGGGAGAACCCCTAGTTCTGGATCTTGCAATGCTTGCATATATACACTTCTCTTCACCACAACTTTCAGTTGATTGTTCTTAGTGAGTTCATATCAGGCTGGTAATCTTGTGATTCTTAATACAATGATTGGTTGTTCTAGCTTCTCTTTCTCTCTTGGAATCTTCATGTTCTTCCTGATGTTTTTCTTTAGCTCTTGGGTCCATGGAGTTGATTCCATGCCCTAAATATTCCATTTCTTTCTTTCATCATAGGATCACAGATGTGGATGGACAATTAGGGATACTTTAAAGCTTCTCTTCGAAGAGGTCTTCTTCTAAGGTTGAACTGAACACGTATTTCTCTTCATGTTTGTTTCCATGGATATATACTTCATCATCTTCAATGGATCATAGGATTAGCTCCCTCCTAATCCTTGCTTCATGTATGAATGCATGCTCTTATTTTTGGTGATATATAATCGACTCCCTTAATCTAGGAGAGTCCATGCTTCTGTCGGTATTCTTATTCTCTTCTACACGGTGTTATAGGCCTTTCTTCAATTTCCTCTTGGTTGTTGACTTCTTTCTATCTTGCTTCTTCTAAGTCTCTTGTAATATCTTCCACATGATGTATTTCATCCTTTCATGTGTATTGTCTGACTTGTACAGTGATAGAAATCCTTATCTTTTTGTTCTTTCATAGGTGTAGTTCTTCTTGGAACATATTATCTTCTAAGAGATAGATATACAAGATATGTATAGAGATTATACAAACAAGATATGTACAGGAACTAAGAAGAGTATTGTTACCTTCAGAAGAAGAAATCTCTTTCATCCTGCTTGATCTTCTTTGTGGGTTCCTTTTCTTCGGCAACTGACGCTTCGTGTGTCCCCTTCCTTTTCTTTAGCTCGGGACAATGATTCTTGTAGTGACCATACTTTCAACAGTTGAAGCATTGTACTTCTGAAATATCTTTCTCTTGATTTTGGATTCCTCCTTGAACTAAACTTCCTTTTGTTCCTGAAATTCTTGAATCTTGTTGTGAAGGCTTGATCATTGTACCTCTTTTGGGTTTTCTCTTTTGCACTGATCCTTGATTCTTCTTGAGCACAACAAGTCCAAAGTTCTTTAAATGTAGGATACTCCTTCCTTGTGTTCATGCTTGCGGCAAATGCATCCCACGTCTTGGGAAGACCATTGAGTACTATGTTTACCAATTCCTTCTCTGAAATGATCTCTTCAATAGCTTATAGTTGATCTCTTAACTGGGATATCGTCACAAAGTATGATGTTATGCTATCATCATCATTCATCTTCATGTCACGGAGCTCATTCTTTAGACTCATTACTTGTCCAATGTTTATGATTGAGAAGAGGTTTGTTAGGGAATCGTACATCTTCTTCGATGAGTCAAGGTGGGAGATGTAGGGTATCAAGTGGTATTTTATGGAATCCACTATGATACTCATGGAATTGATGTCACCGTATTTGAACTTCTCCATAGCTGCAACGTTCTATGGTTCCTTCTCTTTTCCTTCTTCAAACTCTAGCTTCACGATCTTTCCTTTCACGATATCCAACACTTTATTCTTGGCAAGGATGAGGTCAATCCTTGTATTCCACGCTCTGAAGTTAGAAGCTCCATCTAACTTGTTTTCTGACTTCATGGAGTAAGTCATGGCTGCTTTGACTTGGTCAACCCTAGATTTGACCAAAAAATCAAACTTCACATCTTGGCTTGCTGAGAGTATCAGGAGATGCGCTAGGCTAGGGCGCAATGATCTATCCGGAGATTAGGTCAATCCATTCACTCAGGGTGCCTCAATAAGATGATTAGGGTTTCTGCAACTGCACCTGCTAGTAACCCTAACTGCAGTGCTTTGGTGACTGCTCCTACTAGAAACCCTAGCGGCAGTTCTTCAACGAGCTCAATATCCTTATGGCTATGCTTCCTTCCAGTGGTTAGACTGAATGAAGGAGGTGTGGGCCCATAACCTGTTAGAATATGAAAGATTGTGCTCGTTTTACCATTGACAATACTATTGTCACCCAACCATAGGCTGAAGCCACCCTCCGAGCACCTTAACCTTGACAGAGAATCACTCTGGAAGCAAACCCTAGGCTAGATAGCCAAACAAAGGGTAGCGCACCTTTCCCCAAGGATAGCGCACCAACAAGAGCTGATCAGATAGTCCAAACCCTAACCAAGAGATAGTCCAAGCCAAATGTGATCTACTAGCTGCAGCAGCTACAATGGCATCTCTCCTCAAACCTGTGCACAAGACTAGGCATTGCAGTGCGCACAAGTTGTTGCTCTGCAATTCTGAGACTGCCTGCCAAAATGAGAACTGGCCTCCTGTATTTATACTAAGTCTGGCTAACTGCCTGGGCCAACTTCTCATTCTGGGTATCTGTCTGTTCAATATATTATTATTTCTTCTAGCCGACTTCTTCTCTTGGAGGCTAATAACCTAATATAAATTATCTTCTTGAGCCGACAAGTCTACTAGGGTTATTAGCCAACTCATTAGGGTTTCTTCTTGCTTCCCGGAGTATTCTATTCTCGTCAGGTTTACACGTGGAGGTAAATACCTCCCGCAACTACCATAATATCAAAACTGATATCAATACATATTCTTCACTTGAATCATCTTCTTTTGTTTTCTTCTTAATAGGTTCATCATTTTCTGCGACATGAGCATGATTTCTTTTATACTTTCCTTTTCTGATATGATCTTTTATGTGAGGACAGTCTCTTGCAATGAGTCCCATATTCTGGAAGCTATAACATTTGTAACTTAAATGATATTTTTGAGTATTTTGTGACCTTTGAAACTTTCTGTGGGGATGAACCTCTTTTCTTCTCTTTCCTTTTCTTGTATGTGCTGCTAGTGCTTGATTTTCATCATCACCCAACTTTTCTTCTCTTGCTCCCAATCTAACTTCTTCTTGAGTGCAATCTTCCCACAGCCTTCTAAACTTTGTTAGCTTTCTTCTTGAAAAGATTCCCTAAATAAATGATTCCCAAGAATTTGGGAGACCATTCAATGTAGTCATTACTAACTGAGCTTCTTCAACTTTGTCCCCAATGGCTTCAAATTGTTCTTTGATTTGAGACACCCTTGTAAAGTATGATTGAATGGTTTCTGAATTTTGCATCTTCACATTCTTTAGCTGTGTCCTCAATGTCATATTCCAGTTGATATTATTGCCTTCATATAGCCAGGATAACACATCAAATATATTCTTTGGAGTCTTAAATGATGAGACATGAAGGATTAAGTGATCCTTTATAGAATCCGCAATAATCCTCTTTGTTTTAACCAAGTTCTTTTTGTGCTTTGCTTTAGCCTCATCTCCCTCTGGATCTTGAACTTATTCTTCAATGAATATTTCTAGATTATTTTCTTCTAGAATGAGCATTACTCTATATTTCCATGCTTGAAAATTATCAACACCCTTAAGCTTCTCATCAAGCTTAGTGTTGGAAGTCATTTTTCCCTGGGATCTAGAAAATATGACAAAAATAAAAAATTTGTAAAAATGAGTTTTGACCTTACTAGTGAGTGTGTTATGCCAAGGCGACCTCCTTTCTTCAAATATCTACTCCAACTTAAGCCTTTATATGCCCAAACCCCTTGACCTAGGGTTTCATGAGGAAACCCTAATTTTTCAATTTTTCAATTTTGGAGATCTGATCCAGGGGAAATATGTGCTCTCCTTAGGTGGCCTCCTTGGTGAATTTATCTTGACCAACATCCTTCAGAAAGTGGGTGACGCCATCACCTAGGGTTTAATGAGGAAACCCTAATTTTCATAATAGCAAAATTGATCGAGGGAAAAGGTGTGCTAGGATTAAGCGAGCCTTTCTGTGGTCTTATCTTGCCTAGTGAGTTCTTCTAGACTATGAAAATGGCTTCTTTCAGGGTGGCTATGATACCATGTTGAGATTTTGCTTAAGCAGTTGAGTGCATTCATAGTTCTTTAAATTTTAATTGATAGAACAATAACTGCATACATGAGAATCACTGAAAGAAAGACATTCACAATATACACAAGATTTATCCTGGGAAACCCTATTGGGGAAGAAAACCCAACAAAACTTCTTCAATATAGATTCATCAACCAAGTACAATGTCAATACAATGCTCTCTTCAAGAGAGATATACCAAGATATAATATATACAAGATAAACCAAAAACCCTAGCTGTAGTAGGGTAGCACACCACTTATCTCAAATAGAACCTTCAAGAGATATCCAAAAGTCTCCACGAACACACCCTTATTCTATTGTCGCGTCTCCTTATAAGGATAGCGAACTTGTCCTTGAAAGAGCTTGTGTTGTGTATGATAAGTGAGGTGCCTAGCCTCCTTTATATAGTGGATAAACCACCCTCCTTTTAACTTGGTCATGGATGACTTGTACAATTGTCACTTTCTAATTTGTATTTGCCTTTTGTAATGAATCAATGGGGCCAAATTTACAAATATGATTTAGCATTATGTTTTTAGGGATTTGACTTGATCAAATACAATAACAATATCTTCTGAAGCTACTCAAAACTTCAACACGATGAAGCTCAAACAAGGCAAAAATCTCAAGGAAAAGGGTAGTATTTCGACCTCCAACTGATATGTTTCCCTTCCAACTTGTTTAGGGATTATGACATACATTTTCTCATGGTGACGAAATTGTGACACTTATATCCGACACTTAGGTGCAACACTTGATGGTGCGACACTTACGACACTTAACTTACTTAAGTGCGACATTTAGTAGTGCGACACTTAGGTGTGTAAAAACTCCTGACTCCTAGATGCTCCCTCCTCTTGGTTCCCTGAAGATAAATTTGATGGTGCCTCTAAAGGAAATTCAGGACCAACAGGTATGGGAGGTAGCTTTCACAATGAACAAGGGAATCTTATTTGGATTTACTCTGATTTCATTGACATTGACACCAATAATGCGACTGAAATCCAAGTTCTTAAGCAAGGGCTACACATAGCAAAAAGAGAGAATTACCACAAACACACAAATACATTGTAGAAGGAGACTCCCTAATAATCATAAATATGCTCAGGAAACTGCAAAATGGATCCCAGATTGCTAAGATATCTAAGAGTTTGCATTTGGAAAGTAGCCATGGATCCCAATGCAGGAGCCCTGAAATATTTTCACAAAACATATGGTTCTAGGTTTCCCATTCAACCTCCCCATTTTTGAAGGATTGCAAGACCCTTGCGCAAGCAGATTTGGTCCAGGAAGAGCTCGCTCACCTGGATCGGGTGACAGGGAGACGTGATATGACGAGAGTGAGGGCATTGGGATCCACCCACACCTGGCATCTCGCCAACGCCCCACCAATAGCTGTGTATGTGGCACATACACACCCGGAGATCCAATTTGAATTATACCTCGCAGAGGTAGATGCCAAGGTGCTTAGACATTTCATAAGTGACGAAGACGTGGATGCAAGCAATAGCTCGTGGTTTCCAGAGCCAGGTTCACACAGAGAACAGGTCACTCTGTATTCCAAAACAATTGATCTTTACAGTAATTTTTTTCTCTTACAGTAATACACTCTGTTTTGTAATTTTTTCTCTCTTATAGTAATACAATGATAACTTAAAAAAACCTGCCAAAAGTAAAAATTTAAAGAAAAAAACAAAATATCAAAAATATTCTCTTCACTAAGTTCAATTTTTTGAATTCAACAATGTGCTTACAAGGTAAGGTGAGCTACTTTCTCTTTCAGAAATTTCCCTAAAGGATACATAGAAAATTATGCCAAAAATAAAGTTCTCAAAAATGATTGAAAATAAGAAAGTGACCATATTTCAACCTCTTATCACTTTTATCTCTTCAAGCTAGGAGAGATTCAAGTAATTATCATGTTTTTTTTCTGTATATTGAAACTTGTTGAAAATATAAATTCAAGGGAATTTGAACCAAATTGTCAAAAATGACAATTTTGCTTAATTTAATTTGCTAAGGTCAAGAGTGTGCTTGCAATGTGAGGTCAAAGATTTTGTTGGGAAACTTTTTGAAAATATGTGTTGGGTATGGAACAGCTCATGCTGCTGTCTCTGCTTATGCTGCTGGTCTTGGACTTGCTCTTGCTCTTGGTGTAAGCATACCAATTACCCTAACAACTTCTCCATGCATGAGACAAGGTGCAACAATATGAATAAAGAGAAGTCAGCTTTCCCGCATCGGGGAAGGAGCGTTAAGCAACTTTCCCGCATCGGGGAAGGAGCGTTAAGAAACTTTCCCGCATCGGGGAAGGAGCGTTAAGTAGCTTTCCCGCATCAGGGAAGGAGCGTTAAGAATCTTTCCCACATGTGATATGGGGAGTTGATTGGGCCGTGAGCTGGTAATGCTGGGGCTTTGAGATGGGTCAGTTGATTCGAACCAAAGCTCCTGGGATGGGCTCTGGGGCTTAAGGCTATGGACCTTCCAATGTTCCTGGGACTGCTGAGTGGCAGCAGCTGAATCCGAGCAGGGTAGATAGCATCAACGGTCTGAAGAGCGAAAATCGAGAGATTCAGTTAAGGCTTTAGAATCTCGACATTCTAACTTTCTTTCTTGCTTGCTAGGAAGCCCTTGTACTCACTTGCGTATTAATCCTCTTCCCACCTTGGCGAAATCAATACTGAATTCTAAAAAAAACAAATTTCTTAGAATTTAATAAGAATGGAGGTTGTCCATATTTAAACTTTTGAGTGATTTTTATTTCTTGCATAAAATTGTTATTTGATTTATTTATTTTTATATAAGTTTTATAAATGTTTAACAACAATTGCAAAAGAAAGAGAAAAATAAAAAGAATGAAGAAGAAATCTACAAATTGATTTCTCCCTCTTAAATAAGTTGATTAAGAAGTATGCATAGTTGCTTCAGAAGTTACCAATTGATTGAATAGAGAAATAAACAGTTTCTTAATATAATAATTCAATTTAATGTTTTACTTGGGATTTCAATTACTTTGAACAAATAGTTTTATAGTAAACTAATTACGCAACAGAGAATTACCATATCCTTTCCTTGTGTGATTTGTCTTGTTTCAAATTTTTACTGCTTAGTTAATGGTTTTCCACCATCATTAATTAGATGGATATTTTCTCCCTTACAATTAAATGTCGTCATTACACAAGTATTAATCATCCTTGTCTCATGATAAATGGACCGACCAACGATGACGATGTACTTAGCAGTGGTGGGATTAAAAAATACTTATGTAAATCTTAACCATGGATACTTTTAAACCTTCACACATACAATCAACATGCCACTGAAAGGAACCATTCATGGATCACCCATAATGAGAATAGGAAAACACCACAATTAAACTATTGTTGAAAACTAAGGTGCTATGGCGAGATCCTTATAAGAGAGATGATTTGGACATCCTCATACCATAAGGTATAGAGTAATGGAAGGAAATTCAAAGATTATCAATCCAAGCTAGTTATTCAACTAAACTCAAAAGAAAAGGTCAAGTAGTGATATGGGCATAAACATTCAAACACAATTCAAGGCATCGATGATTAAAATATGTGCATTCACTGATATGGTAAGTTTTATGAAAAAATTCTTTAAGGTGAGATGCACATTCAATTTTTACCTTTGTGTACTTTGAGAGCAAGTATAGATATAAATCATCCATGCACATAAAGTAATATTAAGCAAAGGCACTTGAGTACTTTCCATACTCTTCCACACCTCATTAACATTCATTTGAAAATAACGAATTCCTAAAGGAAAAGAGTGAATCAACCATTGAGCATTTAATGAACAACAATGAACAAGGGCAATTTTGGGAAAGTTGAAGACTAAATAAGAGAACAAGTGTTGCATATCTAATATTCCAGGGAAAACCAATAATTTTGAGAAATATACACCCAAATTCAAAAGATAAACTGAATAAGTTCATCATAATTAAAACTCCACACAAATTTCTCAATCACCAATGGAAATGCCAGAAACTGAATCCATACTAAGAAAATTGTTACATCCTTAGAGGAAAACATTATCCAACTACTCAACCAATCACCTAAAGAAAGCAAAAATAATCCCAAACATCAATAAAAAAATCTCAATAAAGGAGTAAGACCCAAAGAGTAGGCAACACTCACAGTGAACCATACATGCAGATCAAGATAATCAAAGAATTTATCCATCATTAACATAGGAAAAAGGTGAGTCGCACCCACTCAGGAGAAAACATCGAGATCATAGTAATGCCATCAATTAATCATTCAAAAAAGTACCCCTAATATTCATGCACATTTCAAGTTATAGGGCCAATTGGGAAAACCAATCAAAGAACTTGAAATCATCCATTGAGAACACTGATTGCACTAAAAGAAGAAGCCACAACAATAATAAGACACTATTATTCAAGCTTAATTTTTTTTGGAATCTCTGCAAATCCATAGGGTTCAGGGTTTGTTGAAGGCCTCAATAGGTGGAAAACGCTAAGCAAGAGGGAGAAGGAGAATAATACTTTCACGAATCTAATTTGTTTAAGGTACACATTGCACTAAATTACCTTGAAGATGTTATTAATATTTCACTTTATAGAATATGATTGAGACTAATAACCTTTGTATTGAGATTTAAGAAATATAATATTGTAAGATTAAAAGAGTTTCAAAATTAAAGAAAAGATTTGTGCACACACTTACTATACAAAACATTATTCTTCTCTTTAAAAAAATGTGTAAAGTACTTGAGATAGCATTGTTACTGCCAACCTAGAAGAAACAAAATAAATGCCCCTATGGCCATATCTTCAAATTTTCACTTCCACTTTGGATTACATCAAAGTTGTTACTCAACCACTATACCATAGCGCGAACACTGGCTATGGAGACTTCTAAGACATAATTTCTTAGTGCATTTGGTTCGAGTTTAAGTGTCATTGGACTGAATAAACAATTGGAAGAGCCAATGAGTTCTTGATCTGTGTTCAAAAGAATGAAGCATGTTGTGTCATAAGTGCTTATTGGTTTGCAACGATTGGAAGAGCCAATGAGTTCTTGATCAGTGTTCAAAGGAATGAAGCATGTTGTGTCATAAGTGCTTGTTGGTTTACCTTCCCTGCAAGACTAACAATGCATGGTAGGATCTTAATCTCCAAGTACCTAGCAAGTGACGATCTGACAAATGTCCATTCCTAGTCGCTTCAACATTACTAATAATCTTAATAATATGTAGAATAAAGGTTGTAAGATTTTTTCAAAATTTGGAGGGTAGGAGAAAACTAACAGAGTATTTTCAAATCAATCAACATGGTGCTAGCTACTTTTGAACAATTGGTAACATGGCTGCCCTAAAATTCTAGTGGTCCTTCTTCATTTCTTTAACACTCCTAGTTAAGTTCCATATCAAACAAAGATCCATAGTCCCAAATAATGTGTAACCATTTTTTAATGCATTCTTTATTAGTAAGTAAGTTGGAAGTTCAGTATGATTTTTTTTTTTTACCATTTGGTGGCTCTTTTTCCAACTTCTTGCATTTATGATGAACATCATGCATCTAGTGTAACATGAATAAATTGTAGCTCTTTAACCTTAAATTTCACTTGCTATATAACTATTCAATTTCACTTGCTATATAACAATTAAACTTATAGATGTTGCAAGCATAAGCTTCAAAGAAATTCAAGGTGTGAGATTTTGGTGGTGGGAAAATAAACAAATTAGTATATTATAAGAAAAATTGTGTATACACATTCAACCAAAAGTAGTGGAAGACTACTCTAATTGTGAAAATCATAGTTGGGAAAAAGCTCAGCCAAAGTAGAAAGACTATTTGAGTCAACCACATCATGATGAGTAAACTCAGTGACTCGTTAATGATCTCCAAATGCACATTAGATTCAAGTGGATATAACTCCACCAATGCTTTTGATAAGATATATGCCATTTTATGTAGAATCATTGAGAAAATGTAGCCTTCCATAGAGTAAAACACATTTGTCACTATACTAAATGTGACAGAAGGTCATGAGATTCAAAGCAAGGGATGACACAGTTTAAGTTATATTGTTTATGAGATGAGTCATCTTGAGCATTTGAAATAATATAATGCAACATAGCAAGGACTTCCTCTTCTCCTATAAAGTTGAATTAATATACATGCTTGGATCTCAACAACTCTAAAACACTTAGTATACGCATTTGTCTCTAGAAAGAACCATACAAAGAAATATAGGCCAAAAAATTATTTAAAAAAAAAGTTTGACAACATCCTCTACTAGTGAAAAGTTGATGATTGGTTTTGAGGATTGATGATTGGTTTTGAGGATTGCTTAGCCATATATGAAGAGAAGATGACTAAGGTTAGAGAAGAACTGGCATGGAGAGACATAACAAACTCATATTTGATAGAGAGTTTCCATCATACCTTAGAGAACTGGTATGGAGAGACATAACAAACCCATATTTGATAGAGAGTTTCCATCATACCTTAGAGAAGAGAAAATTTGAATCTCAATTACTTTGTAACCAAAGCTCAAACTTGCCTATCAATGTTTATATATTTGTGAGATTAATTGTTCCAGGTCATGCTCCTCGATAAGGACAATTATTGGCATAAGAGGTTAGCATGCAAGTAACAATTTCCTTCAACATTTCGAGGAAGGTCTTCTAAAATGCATGTCCGGGTATCTAGAACAATTTGAATTCAATATATTCCTTGCACACATGGATAACTTCTCCAAGGAGGTAAGAGTTAGTTTCTTAAGTCTACAAAATGAACATTTTCCAAACAAAGTTTCAATGTGTACAAGGATCACAATGGTTTTTGAGCTAATGGGGATCAGTTTCAAAGATTACAAACATGTAAAACTTAAGAAAGACATGAGTCAGGTTATAGGCATGCAAAACTTAAGAGAGAGACATGCTAGGGCCAATAAATGCATGCCACCATTAGTAAGCACATTTTTTTTATTTTTTATTTTAGAAAAAAATGGAGGGGATAAACAGATTCATTTTGCAACCAATCAACCATTATGTTAATATAAGGTATCATTCCCTTGTGGTTATCTTCATTGGCATAAGAACCATGATGTGTTGGAGATTATATATTGTTATGTTAACTCATTTTCTCAAACAATGTGGGATAATAATTTTTGTATACATAAGTGTTTATGTCATATATGAGATAGAAATTTTTTTATACATAAGTATTTATGTCATAAAAACAATTGCATTTTTTATACATAAATGTTTATGTCATATATGAGATAGAAATTTTTTTATACATAAATATTGTTAAGGTCCTAACCCGCACATAGGTAGATCAATGTATTCGGATGTAATAAAGGTCAATATTAATAAGACCTTTCAATAAAATAGAATAAGGCGGATGTAAGAAGACCTAATAGAAGCTTCCGCTTCTAGAAGGAT
>ML785245.1:48040-61080 GCA_009831015.1 Picea engelmannii
TAGAAGCTTCCGCTTCTAGAAGGATCTTCCTCTAGATGTTTCTCTTAATAGTATAAATAAGGGTCGAGGGTATGAAAAACCCTAGCTTGGATATTATTGTAATAGAGCGCTGCTCGACTGGAGGTTGCCCCCTCGAAGAGGCCCGTGAACATTGCTATCTGATTCAAAGTGCTATTTCTGTTGCTATTTCGTGAATCATTTCTGTGTATTGTGAAGATTATGCGAGATATTTTACTGTTATTCTGTTATTTCTAGCATTTCGTTTCTGTTCTGCATATTTTATATATCTGGTATCTTGCAAATATTTATGTCATAAAAACAATTACATTACGAAATGCATAGTTATTAGATATATAATTTAGTAACAAACATTCTTAAAAATACATAAAAAAAAACATATTGAATACTACTAATAAAAAAATATTTTAATTTAAAAAAAAAAAAACCTAACAATAAGCATACTCTCTACAACCAATCAAAATAACTTATATTAATTCATAAAAGATATATAATTGTTATAACAATGTGATTTTAATTTTTGTATTTAAAACATTCGGTTGATTTTTTTTATTGGTTTGATGTCAACTATAAATTTGTTTAATTATAACTAAAATTCGATTAGAAAAAGGAAAATACTTCTGATCATAAATTTTTTTATTTTTTATGTTTCAATATAAAGAGAATTGCATTTTACACCCACTATTGAATGAAACTTGTGAATGGATACACTTGCCCGAGCATATTGCATTTCTTACAATGAAACATTGCGAATTAGATCATAGATTTTATGGATACATCGTTCATGTTAAGTAAAAAAGGGGATTCACGCATATCTTGCAATGAAATCAATGTATCGATTCAAAATAACACCATAGGAATTATCTTTTAATTCTTACCACTATGATATTTTTATGAAGAAAAATGGAAGTATATTAAACGAGAATAGTGGGAAGTGATCTAAAAAGAAAAATTACAATCATAGCTTTTTTGAGTCCAACTTAGGGACAAATAATTTTAAAAGTTTATTTGATGGATTACACACTTTTTGCAGTTATGTGGAGCTAGTCATGTGTGAACTTAGCTAGTCATATGTGGAATTTAAAAAATATATATAAGATGGAGTTAGTCATGTGTGAACTTTTTACAAGATATATAGGATCCAAAACCTTAACCCTAATCCGAATTTAGGGCATGCAAAAACCCTAACCCTAAACCTAAATGATTATCATTATGACATGTTAAATGTTGAGCTAGAAGGAAAGGAAGAGGTTGTGTTCCCATCACCGTGTTCCCATCATAGTAACAACCATGCACAACCACGTTGTCTAATTTTCATTTGTATCTTGCCTTCTATATATGAGAAGAAAAGAGTGATCCTCATTTTCTTGCTAGGTTTTCCCGCCTCAAGTTTCCCATGGGAACAACATGTGTTATGGTGCTCTAATTTTTACTACTATAGCGTTTCTCTTATATCCTTAATTCATTACAATATTTTGAGTGGTATGTTTGTAATATTACATTTTAATTAGGAGCATTTGCATGATAGAGTATAACCTCACAATGTTTGCATTTATATATGTTGTGATAAACTGTGTAATGGAATATCCATGCTAGTTTACAAATCATATTAGTTTATAGATCTAGAGATTGTTGTATAGAAAGAAGTCTCAAACCCTAACGATGATGGATGAGTACAATAACATTCAAAAGGATGACTCAAAAAGAGATTTACAAGGTTGGAAGAGCAATTTCAAACCTTTCAAGGAGTTAGGTAGCTCTAATTCGAATGATGGCTCTTGTGGGAAACCTAAAGAGCTAAAGAAGGAGAGGTCAAGTTCTAGAATCGCATCTTCCCAACTTCTATTGAAAGTGGAACCAAGCCATATCAAGGTGAGATCGACATTGTGAAGTTAAATCAATGTTCGATATTGTTAGAAGTTTAATTCAATGTGCATATATAAGAGAAGAGAAAAATATATCATTTTCCCAACCACAACAAATTAAAATTCATGTCAAAACTTGGTGGTAACACCATACAAAAAAGTTTAGACTAGAAAGTGATTCACCAGTGACTAAGTGGAAGGTATTTAAAACTCTCATAAAATCCTAATAATATCATATTGAATACCAAGAGTAACAATAGATTTGTGACATTACTACCAATAGAAACAAGTGTTGCATGGCAGCGTAGTTCCTGCCAAGCAGGTTACAAGGTAAATTGTGGAAAATGGGGCCGAATTGTAAATGACGGAAGTGTTTGGTCCAAAATGTATATCATAGAAGTGTTGTGTGCAACATGTATATCATGGAACATGGGGCATAAAATTTCCTTAGCGCTAAGGTGCAACCCCGCGAAGAGATAATTGGCTAAGTGTTGAAAGGAACCGCAGTCGGTCGGGCTCATGATGTGACAATATAGGACCAATCGACGAGTTCAAAAAAAGTTAGGTTCAAGTTTAAGTATATTTATTTAAATTGTATTTATATTAATGTATTGTAATAGATAATTTGTGGTCCAAATGTAGACCATGTTCCAATATGTGGATGAATTGTAGACCACAGAATTTTTTGGTGCAAGATGTATACATCACAACTGTAGATGATGCAAGTTTTGGGTGCAATATCTATAATAGCGCGTTGAATTGTAAATGGCAGAAGTGTTTGGTGCAAAATCTATATCACGAAACATGGGGCATGAACTTTCGTTAGCGCTGAGGCACGAACCCAGGGAGAGATAATTGGCTAAGTGTTGAAAGGAATTGCAGTCGGTCGGGCTCATGATGTGACGATATAGGACCAATCGATGAGTTCGAAAAAAGTCAGGTTCAAGTTTAAGTATATTTATTTAATTTGTATTTATATTAATGTATCGTAATAGATAATTTGTGGTCCAAATGTAGACCATGTTCCAATATGTGGACGAATTACAGATCATGGAAGTCTTTTGGTGCAATATGTATACATCGGAACTGTAGATGACACAAGTTTTGGGTGCAATATCTATAATAGTGTCAACCTGGGGGTCAGTCGAGCTCCCGTAAATCGTTGTTGAATACGTTTTTTTGGTTGTTAATGGCAATAAGCGAACCACTGAGTTGTCACGAGTAGAAGCAAAATATTTATACAATTTGACAGGTGGGGCCTTACGTCTCCTCAGGAGCCCTTGTCACCTTATTTTGAAGCTCGTCCGACCGTTTTTCCTCTCTACTCTCTTTCTCGTTACTTAGACGTTTTTCCAAAAATGTCCCAATGGGCGTGTTGGCGGATGAACCGGTTCACATTTGTGCTTGTGCTTTTATATCGTGACTCCGACCGACCACTAACCATTTGATGCCTAGCCACTTTTCAGATCACGGATTTTCGGATAGGCGGGCTCTATAACTGGGGTCGAATTGTATATGACGTAAGAGTTTGGTGCAAAATGTATATCACATAAGTGTGGTGTGCAACATGTATATCCCAGAACAGGGGGCATAAGAAATCGATAGCATGAAGTTGCAACGAATTGTAGAGCATGGAAGCGTACTCCATGCCAAGCAGGTTACAAGGTAAATTGTGGAAACTGGGGTCGAATTGTAAATGACCAAAGTGCTTGGTACAAAATGTATATCACGAAAGTGTTATGTGCAACATGTATATCATAGAACATGGGGCATAAAATTTCATTAGCGCTAAGGTGCGACCCCGCAGAGAGATAATTGGGTGAGTGTTGAAAGGAATTGCGGTTGGTCATGCTCATGATGTGACGATATAGGACCAATAGATGAGTTCGAAAAAAGTCAGGTTCAAGTTTTAGTATATTTATTTAAATTGTATTTATATTAATGTATTGTAATAGATAATTTGTGGTCCAAGTGTAAACCATGTTCCAATATGTGGACGAATTGTAGACCATGGAAGTTTTTGGTGCAAGATGTATACAGCGGAACTGTAGATGAAACAAGTTTTGGGTGCAAGATCTATAATAGCGCGTCGAATTGTAAATGAGGGAAGTGTTTGATGCAAAATGTATATCACGGAAGTGTTGTGTGCAACATGTATATCATAGAACATGGGGCATAAAATTTGGAGAGATAATTGTCTAAATGTCGAAAGGAACTATGGTCGGTCGGGCTCATGATGTGACGATATAGGACCAATCGACGAGTTCGAAAAAAGTCAGGTTCAAGTTTAAGTATATTTATTTAAATTGTATTTATATTTATGTATCGTAATAGATAATTTGTGGTCCAAATGTAGACCATGTTCCAATATGTGGACAAATTGGAGACCACAAATTTTTTTTGGTGCAATATGTATACAACGGAACTGTAGATGACGCGAGTTTTGGGTGCAAGATCTATAAGAGCACCAACCTGGGGGTCAGTTGAGCTCCCGTAAATCATTTTTGAATACATTTTTTTGGTTGCTAATGGAAATAAGCGAACCACTGAGTTGTCACGAGTAGAGGTAGAATATATATACAATTTGACAGGCGGGGCCTTACGTCTCCTCGAGATCCCTTGTCACCCTATTTTGAAGCCCGTTCGGCCATTTTTCCTCTCTACTCTCTTTCTCATTACATAGCCGTTTTTCCGAAAATGTCCCAATGGGCACGTTGGTGGACAGGTCGGTTCACATTTGCGCTTGTGCTTTTATATCGTGACTTCGACCGACTGCTAACCATTCGATGCCTAGCCACTTTTCAGATCGCGGATTTTCGAATAGGCGGGCTCTATAACCGGGGTCGAATTGTATATGACACAAGTGTTTTGTGAAACATGTATATCACGGAACAGGGGGCATAAGAAATTGATAGCATGAAGTCGCAACAAATAGTAGAGTACGTTGGGTGCAAGGTGTATATCGTGCACTTGTAGATGATGAAATTTTTGGGTGCAAGATTTATAATAGAGTCAACTCGGGGGCGGTCAGACTCCCATAAATTGTTGTTGAATACATATATCATGGAACAGGGGGCATAAAAATTCGATAGCGCTGAGTCGCGACCCTACAGGGGAATATTTGGCTAAGTGTTGAAAGGAACTGCGGTCGGTGGGGGTCATGATGTGACGATATAGGACCAATCAATGAGTTTGAAAAAAATCAGGTTAAAGTTTAAATATATTTATTTAAATTGTATTTATATTAATGTATCTTAATAGATTTTTTTGTGGGCGAGGTGCAAACCATGTTCCAATATGTGGATGAATTGTAGACCAAGGAAGTTTTGGGTGCAAGATCTATAATAGCAGAATATATATACAATTTGACAGGCAGGGCCTTACGTCTTCTCGGGAACCCTTGTCACCCTATTTTGAAGCCCGTCCAACCGTTTTTCTGCTCTACTCTCTCTTTCTTGTTACTTAGCCATTTTTTCCGAAAATGTCCCAATGCCCACATTGGCAGACGCACTGGTTCACATTTGCGCTCGTGCTTTTATATTGTGACTCCGAACAACTGCCAACCATTCGATGCCTGGCCACTTTTCAGATCACGAATGCTTGTATAGGCGGATTCTATAACCGGGGTCGAATTGTATATGACGCAAGTGTTTGGTGCAAAATGTATATCACAGAAGTGTGGTGTGCAACATGTATATCATGGAATAGGGGGCATAAGAAATCGATAGGGTGAAGTGGTGACGAATTGTAGAGTACGAAAGTTCTGGGTGCAAGATGTTTATCGCGCACTTGTAGATGACAGAAGTTTTGGGTGAAAGATATATAATAGCGCCAACCCGGGGGTCGGTCGAACTCCCGTAAATTGTTGTTGAATACATATATCATGGAACAGGGGGCCATAAAAATTCGATAGCGCTAAGTCGCGACCTCACGGAGAGATAATTGGTTAAGTGTTGAAAGGAATTGTGGTCGGTCAGGTTCATGATGTGACGATACAGGACCAATCAACGAGTTCAAAAAAAGTCAGGTCCCATACCACAAATGTATTTATATTAATGTATATTAATAGATTATTTGAGGTCAAAATGAAAACTACGTTTCAATATGTGGATGAATTGTAGACCACAGAAGTTTTGGGTGAAAGATGTATAGGGCCAAACTGTAGATGGCGCAAGTTTTGGGTGCAAGATCTGTAATAGCGCCAACCTAGGGGTCGGTTGGGCTCCCTTAAATAGTTGTTGAATACGTTTTTTGGTCGTATTGTCACCAATAAAAGAAGTATGAATTTGAATTGAAGATGGCATGAATACCCTCTTTGTGTTACACATTTTGCATTGAAATGTTCCGATATATACAATTTGACAAGCGGGGCCTTACGTCTCCATGGGAACCCTTGTCACCCTATTTTGAAGCCCGTCTTACCGCTTTCCACAGTTGAAACATACAAAAAAGATCTTCGTAGGAAATGGATTATCAATTGTAGATTTGAATATATCAGACCTTCTTCTCCCTCTTCTATACTCAAGCCACCCTATTTTGAAGCCCGTTCAACTGCTTTCCATGGATATTTATGTGCATGCCACCTTCCAATAAGTATATAACTTCTCCAGAAACATGCAGAAAAGATCTAGCGAGCAAATGGGATATCTATCACATATGTGAATATATTACTTCTATCTTTTGTCACGGAATTGTTGGGTCAAAAATGTATATGACGAAAGTGTTGGGTGCAAGATGTATATAACGAAACACGCGGGATAAGAATGCAATAGCGCTAATTTGGGACGTCGTGGTGAGATATTTGGCCAAGTGTTGAAAGGGACGGTCGTTGGTCAAGTTCCCAATGTGAAGATATAGATGCAAATGAGGATTTGACAGTCCGCTAATCGATCAACCCTCGGACAATCTAGGAGAACGAGAAAGTCAGGTTCAATTTTAAAGGGATTTTGTTTATGTTTATTTAAAATGTATCCATATTAGTGTATGTTACTATATTATTTGTGGTCCAAATGTAAACCATGTTCGAATTTGAATGGTGTTTTGGGCTCGAATTTGTTTGCTCAAACCTACAAGGAACAAAGAAAAAAATTCATGACTTTACATTTTGTATATCAAAGGATATATAACTTCTCTAGAAAGATGCATAAAATATATTGCGAGCAAATGGGATATCTATCACAGTTGTCAATATATTAACCCTTCTTTTCCGTCTTCTATACTTATCTTTTATCACGGAATTGTTGGGTGCAAAATGTTTATGAAGGAAGTGTTGGGTGCAAGATGTATATAACAGAACACACGTGATAAGAATGCGATAGGGATAACTTGGGATGTTGCGGTGAAATATTTGGCCAAGTGTTGAAAGGGACGGTCGTTAGTCAGGTTCCTGATGTGAAGATATAGATGGAAATGAGGATTTGACAGTCTGCTAACCGATCAACCCGCGGACAATCCAAGAGCCCGAGAAAGTCAGGTTCAAGTTTAAAGGGATTTTGTTTATGTTTATTTAAAATGTATCCATATTAATGTATCTTACTAGATTATTTGTGGTCCAAATGTAAACCATGTTAGAATTTGAATGGTGTTTTGGGCTTGGATTTGTTTTTCTCAAACCTACAAGGAACAAAGAAAAAAATACATGAATTTACATTTTGTATATCGAAGAATATTTTGAAATATAGGAAACTGCAATACATGCACAATATAGAATAGGAACATGTACAATGAAATGAGTTAATTTTATGAAGAAATACAAATTCCAAATAACAACACCAAGCATTGAATATTGGCATAGAACAACCCCAAATATTTATATTTAGATAAACTGCGTCACAAAATACATTTGAGAATATTTCCCAAAAAACATTTGTCTTCGAATTTGCAAAAAAAAACTAAAGTTCAGTACATATTCTGTGAAATAAAAATGTCTTTTCCAGAATGACTCCGATTGGGACTGTCGCGGACTACGAACCAAAGATGTACAAGAATGAAGTTTGCAGAAAGAACAAATTCGACGATGGAAAACAACAAAACCTGGCAAAAAGAAAGAGAAAATTGTCAGATTTGGATTAAAGCTTTGTTAGAATAAGTGAATGAAGATAGAAGAATGTAATCAGTATCAACTTACTATGATGGTGTGCCATGGCTTGTCATTTCTTCGTTGATGTCCTTTTATGGCTTTCCTCGGCTTTGACCTTCGTTGGTAATCTGGTCGACAATTTTTTTCAACCATTCTTCGATGTAGCTCCTCATGGGCGCCGCATTCATTTCATACCGGACTTTTATATTGAAGAGTTCACTTTCCAAGCCCCTTAGATCAATAGACAAGTTTTGCAATGATTCTTGAATATTTTTGTTTCTAATTACATAACTGACTAATCAAGTTTTCACGTCATCTTCACCATATTCAACAATGCCATAGAAATTTTCAAATGACAGTCTTTTATAGATATGAAATTGATCATCAAATGCTTGTTTGGTTAAAAACAACGTGTTTAATATCAATTTCGGGTCCTGGACTTCATTGGTGCTGCCAGCTAGATCTATCTCAGTTAGCTTCTTGAATAGTTTGTCTCTTTTAGATATGGTCTGGCTACATTCTTGAACAATACCAATCAGGTTCTTTACCTTTTCTTTCCAACATGCGTTTAGTTGGTCTATTCTATCTAGGGAAGGGAGATCCTCTTGTCTTCTTTTGGATTCCATCATACCGGTAACTTCAAAACCAAATGGTAAAACTCCATTGAGATAAAAACCTTGCTTGTTCTTGAGATCTGCTTGCAGATACTCATGAAAAACATGTGCTCTTGTTCCAAAAGAGACAATATTCTTTGACATCTTCCAAGCTTCTGTTATTAATTCCATTCTTTTGTTTATATTTTTTTCCACGTAGTCTCGGGCCGATGTGAAAAGGCTTGCTGATCCTTTTAACTTTGGCGCAAGTGTGGTGGACCCGACCATTGCCAAAGGAGTAGCAAATAGTGGAAGAGGCATTAGAGTTGCCTCCAATTATTTGATTCATGTCTTTAACATGAGGTTCTTTGTTTCAAGGCCGCTAATAGAGTTGTCTAGAGCATCTCCAGTTGCTTGGTGCATCATAGATATCTGGGAAGGGTGCATGTTGTGTAGGTTGAACTCTGAACAAGATTTTCCTTTCTTATTCTTTACATCCATGTTTTCAATAATCAATATTTTTGATTCGCTGTAAAAAAAAACGCTCTGAAATGCAAAAGACTCTTTTTCGTCCAATGTATCTATGCCAAGTATTTTCATCCCAGGATTGTGAGGAGCAGTGATGTCTAGGTGATCGTTGTCAGGGAACAATTTTTCAATGTCAATTTCTAGTTCCATATCTTCGAGGGACAGATCGTAGATATCAATTTCTCCCCTCGGTCCCTCTTGTTCTTGGACTATTGTTTTTCGTTTTTTGCCCGCTTGAAGCTTGTGACAACTTTCAATTTTGTCGGAGGGAGGGTTCTTATCTCCTCCTCCGCCTGAAGAACTTTGTGTGAATTTGTTACTTGGTTAAGTCATTGGAGTACTGCCACGAGATGTTGTGGTCTTGGCTATGGCAGTCGGGGATTGGGCACTTTTTTCACCCGGGTCTTTTCGGTTCTACTTGTTCGAATCTTTGGTACTAGTTCAGAGTCCATTTAGGATAGTGTAAGTGAAATAACTGTTGAAGTGGTTCCTGACCATGAAATATTGGACTTTCCAAGACATAGACATGAATTGTCCTTTCCTTTTATCATGGAAAAAATGCAACCAGTAGATGTACTCCCTTACTATTCTAGCAAAAAACATTGTATCGGATATGTAACATGGAAGGAAGCAAGGATTTTGTTTAAACCCGAAAATCCTTATAACATTATAGTTCTCCATTTCTTCTACTGTGTCCGTCCTATCCAGGAAAATTGTGGACTGGCCAGAGAACCAGGGGAAATACCTTCCAAATATCAATTCTTTAAAAAATGAAACAAAATAATTGAAGACCTTATAAAATATCTAGCAAGTGTCGTGTATCCATAATTTCTTGCACGAGAATGTTAATGGGTCAAATTCAGAGTTCAACTTCCTACACATAGATAGTCTAGGAAATGGATAGCAATTCAACATGATGAAAATTAAATAAGGTGGCATAAAGAATTTCTTCTGCCTTCTGTATTGCAATAACTGGGAAGAGTTTTGAATGGAAATCAGCTTGCAACAATGGAAGATGGTTTGTTGCTTGACCGTAAAATATAAAATATATAGAATCATCCGAGAGATGCCAGTTGCACTTGCTTGTCTCATTGTCCTTGTAAAAATCAATGCAATTTGTGGAAAAAGGTTTTTACATATACTAACCTATAATATGACCATGTATCGGGGAATGGGCGATGGGTCTTGTAATAACTTTGACAAGAGGTCTAGTTCATTGCCATGCTTCTTTAAGAACTGCTTGCAATTCTCGCCCTTGAAAGTAGGTGTTGGGTCGAGAAGTGTTAACATCTTTCGAAATACTTTAGGCGATAGGGAGATTTGGAAATGGTCGACCATTTGGACAATCCGTTGTTTCGGAATATAGTTCTCGGCGCAACACGTGACCAAGTCCTTAAAGTAAAAAAAAAAAAAATCGGGGATACTGTGTCATTGCAATTTCAGATGTTGAGATAACTTTCATCTGGGTAGAAGTGGACGAGTAGTAGTCATAAGCTATGGACCACTGAAAATGCTGGTCCTCATGCTTGGAAATATTCAGGGTATCTTCAGAGACATGATGCTGAGCTACAACCATAAGGTGATGAAAACCTCCCTTTGCTCCTTATTGTATTTAAAATGGACGCTGCAACATCATAATACAATCTCCAGTAAATCTTAGTTCAATGTGTTTTAATGGTAGATGTCCTCGACCTTTTTGCCTTTTAATGCCAATATTTTCAAAGCTAATAAAAGCGTCATCAATTTGCATTGGGAAAGCATGTGAAGATGGCAGGGAAATCGAGAAACTATTGAAAAGTGTGGGAAACATTGACAGCTATGTAATATACCTGGATTTTGACAAAGGTAGGTTCAAGTCAGAAGATAATTGTTGAAATTTACTTAAACAAGTTTCATATTATTTTATTTTATCGTTGTTCTCTATGGGCCAAATTCAAACTATGTTCAAATTGGAATGGTGGAGCAACATTTTCATATGCATGCAGAGCCTCAGATATGCAAACCTGTAAGGTTCTAAAATTATGTGCACAATACTAAAGAGCGACATCATGTGAACATTTTTGTAGATAACAGCGGGCCAACACTATATTGAATTCTTGCTACGATGACGTCTTAAAAAAACCAAAACAACCATCATTTTTTTGTGAATTCAAGATTGACAGAGAAAACTAATCAGATTCCATAATATTCTCCCATAAATGCATTTTAATGGGAGATTACCTCGAGCTTTCTGCTCATTAATGCCAATATTTTCGAACATCTGTGAACTGTCACCAGTTAAATCATAATTAATGTCTATTGGGAAGGGGTGAACGTGGCAAGCATGGACAATAATTAAAGATGCTTTGGTACTTTTTTTAACCTGGGAGTCTGTGCTAGAATTGTAGATCACCCAAGTTTCGTATGGAAGATGTATACTCGAAACACGGGGAATGAGAGTTCGATAACGCGTACCCGAGAACCAGCGGTCATAAAATTGGCTAAGGAAACGAAAGCGCTCGGTCGGAGTCGTGATGTCAAGATATAGATGGATATATAATTTGTGAGTTCGATAAAGAGTGAGTCTTGCGAGTTGGAGGAGTCCAGGGTCGAATTATAGATAATCAGAGTTTTGGATGCAAGATGTTATCCGAACATAGGGCATGGGAGTTCGATAATGCATTGGGGGGGAACCCGCGGTCATAAAATTGGATAACTGTTGAGACGAACTGGGAAATATATCAACAGATTCTTTGAAATATCAACAGATGCTGAGAAAAATGAGTCGCAAACTTTGAGTCCGGGTCAAATTGTAGATCATCGAAGTTTCGGGCGCAAGATGTATACCGCGCACATGGGGCATGAGAGTTGGATGGCACCCACACAGGAACCCGTGGCCATAAAATTAACGAACTATGAAAACGAACGACGGTCAGTCGGACTTGTATGTAGAGATATAGATGGACATGAAATCTACCACTTCGTCGTCCTGGGAACCCGTGAGCATAGACATGGATCACCCAAGTTTCAGATGGAAGATGTATACTCGAAACATGGGGAATGAGAGTTTGATAACGCATAGCCAGGAACCTGCGACCATAAAATTGGCTAACGAAATGAAATCGCTCGGTCGGACTTGTGATGTCAAGATATAAATGGATATACAAATTGTGAGGTCGATAAAGAGTGATGCTTGGGAGTGTTGGGAAATTCAATTGCTTAAATTGCTTTCATTTAATTATCAACCAGGGATGCTCATAAGCTTGTGATGATGCCAACAAAATATATGCAGGAGTAGGCATCTAACTCTAATCTAAGAAAATTCAATCAAATCCTAACTCTTTCATTCCATTTAATAAGACTTAGTTGTTGTAGGAAAGAAAACACTAGCTCCCTTACAGGAGGTCCTCTCATGATGTTTCACAAAACCTATCAACAATCAAGATCATCAAGTAAACACTCATGCATTGAAAATAAATACACTTAAAAGGCTTAAAAATGCTTAGTTGTTGTAGGCATGAAAACAATAACTCCCTTACAGGAGGTCTTCTCGTAATGTTTCAAATAACCTATCAACAATCAAGATCATCAAATAATTCTAATGAAAACAATAAAGCATATAAACCTATTCAAAGCATTATAACAAGAAGAAAATGCTACTATGATCTATTTGGAGTGAGCTCAATTCTCCCAAGAACAAAGTAACACATAAACTAAAGAATTCTAAATCTAAACTAGAGAATCAAAATTGATGTGAAAATAAAGCTTGATTCTTATTCCATCATAAGTTGGACACAATGCTCCAAGAGTCCTCCCTTTGAAATGGAGGAGGCAGTCCTATTTATACAAAAATTTAAGATAACTTAGATCCACAAATCTCTCCTAGATCCATAAATGTCTCATTTGGTTACAACCATGTGCTCACACCTATCAAGTGATATCTCTACAAATCCTCTCACAAATATTTCTTTCATGATT
>ML785245.1:99406-114768 GCA_009831015.1 Picea engelmannii
TCTTGGGTCTATCTCAGGAAACCTATATTAATAAAATTTTAGAGAGATTTCGGATGAAGGATTGTTCACCAAGTATAGCTCCCATTGTGAAGGGTGATAGGTTCAATTTGAACCAATGCCTGAAGAACGATTTTGAAAGGGAAAAAATGAAGAACATTCCATATGCTTATGTTGTCAGAAGCCTAATGTATGCTCAGGTCTGCACAAGACCCGACATTGCATTTGTTGTGGGAATGTTGGGATGATATCAGAGTAATCCAGGTATAGACCACTGGAGAGATGCAAAGAAAGTAATGAGGTACCTTCAAGGAACCAAAAACTACATGCTTATGTATAGACAGACAAACAATTTGGAAGTAATTGGCTACTCAGATTTTGACTTTGTTGTATGTGTTGATTCACACAAATCAACATCGAGATACATTTTTATGATGGCCGATGGAGCTGTATCATAGAGGAGTGCCAAGCAGACCTTGATTGCCACTTCCACCGTGGAAGCCGAGTTCGTCTCATGTTTTGAGTCTACTTTACATGGTGTATGGCTTAAGAGTTTCATTTATGGGCTTAAAATTATGGATTCTATCTCCAAGCCATTGAGAATGTATTGTGACAATGCAGCTGTTGTTTTTTTGGCTAAAAACAAAAAAAATGGGAGTCGAAATAAACACATCGACATTAAGTATTTAGCCATAAGGGAACGTGTTAAAGAAAAGAAAGTGGTCATTGAACATGTCAGCACTGAGTTAATGATCGTTGATCCTTTGACTAAGGGCATGCCACCATTTAAATTCAAGGAACATGTAATGAATATGGGACTTGGTTCCATTATGTAGTTTCTCATTGTATGGACAATGTTATTTTAATGAAATTCTTAATTATTGTGATGTTTTCCTCATATTTATGTGCACCTTAATTTGATTTGAGAGAATTCATCTATGTAGGAACAAGAATAAACATAAGGTTTATTCATTAATAAATTGTTGCGACATAAATTATAAAAGAAATAAATACATAGTAATACATGGAAGATAATACTCGTCATAAGAGGACTTATCACCATGATTCATGTATCTATTACTTAATACATATTATCAATAGGTTTTAATATGAGACATTAAGATTGGAAGTATGGACCAAGTGGGAGAATGTAAGCTCCCTTAACTGTCGGAGCTCATTCGACCAACCGAAACCGTTCACCATCAACTCATTCGACCAACCGAAACCGTATTTCCCTTAACTGTTTAAACCGCCGACAGTTCATTCAGAAACCAACCCAAACTATTACTCAACTATCGTTTGGAAAATGACTGGAACCGTTTTCTCGTTTGGGAGCTTCTGGAATGGTCCATTACTCCATATGGTTCTCTACCTAGTTATGTGGAACAATTAACAGTTAGCCAACAGAAGCTTGATGGAAGCTTGGCTATAAATATTTCGTTTTGGTCCCCAAGCTTGCTTAATTCATTCAATCAATTTCCTTTAGTCTTACACCATCAATCAGAGTGAGTAGAGCTTGGAAGTGCCATACGGAAAGAAAAACTAGCGTGGAACTGGGAAAACTTCGACAACAATTAATCAAACTCAAGCAACATCAATGGTTGGAGGTATGATCCATTTTGGCATCTAAATTTTGATTCTTTTGAAGAGTTTTATTCCACATATTATAGAATCGATTTAAATCTTACAAGATATCCATTCGAGTCTTTTGGAGACACTGGATATACAATGGTGTGAACATATTTACTGTCAAAAGTTGGATTACATGGGCCTACCATTTCAGTGCATCTACTGTCGCAAAACCGGACACTTGAGAAGTGCATGTCAGGACTTCGTGGAGGACGAGGAGGAGGAAAATTTGCATCTTTGGAAGGCGCCTAGATGTGACTCGCCAGGCATGGACTCTTTTGGATAAGATACAATGTTTGCAGGGTCTTTGGACTCTCCTAAACAAGTCGCTTCTGCTTCTATCACAGGTAAACTCAAAGCACTGTGTCCTTTTTATCATTCACTTACGGCTTGGGAAAAATTGGCTTTAGAATCTATGACTACTCTGGTGGTTGAGCCATTGATATTTCCTTACGCTACTGAGATGGCTTCTAAGGTTGCTTCCTCTTCCTTGGAGGTTGTTCCACAACCCTTTAAGAGGGACAGAGTTACACCTAGTCCAATTAGGGTAAACTCTCCTCTGGAGGAGCTTAGAAACTGTTCTGTAGCACTCAATAGTTTCTCTCCCACTACAGGGGTTCATATCAAAGCAGAAGTTGTGGTTTTCGAGGGAACTCGGGTGGCAGATTGTGAGGGGAAGAAGGATTTTTATGTTTTTTCAGGTTACAAGGAGTCGAAACCAGGGGAGTTCTCATTGGGGGAGACTCTAGACTCTTTAGTCCCTCTCCTTCGTGAGGCGAACACTACTTTTCTGCTTCCTACTTACCAAGGGAGAAATGTTATAAAACTCTCAGGATCTTCTAAACTTGTTGGGCAGGCGGGGAACCCGATTGGGGGGGTTGGGGATTGTTACGCCTGGTCAAAGGGCCTGGGTTTCGAGACTTCCCCTATAAAAACGAGAAGTGCTTGTAAAAAGGCCACCTCCTCAACTCCTGCACCTGACCCACATTCAAACTTTGTAACAGACTTTGGGGCACTTAGAGGCATGAAAGCCCTTGTTAGGGAAAATCCATGATCATGCTCACTTTAAATCTTAGAGGGGTGGGGGTGACCCTGAAACTAGCCTCCATGCACAGATTACTAACCATTTCCAATCCTCATATTATTTTTTACAAGAAACGCTTGTTGACAAGGAGAAAGCACAATGTTTTATGTTAAAATTTGTGCCTGGTTGGTTATCTTCTATTGTAAGCTCTATTGGAAACTCAGGTGGTATTTTGGTGACGTGGGATCCCAATAAATTCGTTCTTGAACCTTCTTTTTGTTGTGGGGGAATTTTATTATCTGGCATCTCTTTAGAAAATAACAAGCGTTTATGTTTTCTCAATGTCTATGGGCCCTGCAATGAGAGAAAAGTATTTTGGGATCAGGTGGATGTGAGCGGTTTGTTGGCTACTAAAAACTTGATTATTGCAGGAGATTTAAATTTCACCACAGGTGCAAATGAAGTCTGGGGAGCAGCGGGACAACTGGATAAGCTTGTGGGTTATTTTAAGCTTCTACTCCAGGATTACCATTTGGTGGACATGATTATGGATGAAGTGGCACCAACATGGAGAAATGGAAGATCTGGTGTTGATAGTATTGCAAAGCGGCTAGATCGTATTTTGGTTTTAGATTTTTTTTATGTGAAGTGGGCAGGTACCGATCATGGGTAGAATTCCCATACGTCTCGGATCACGCGCCAGTAATAGCTCAATTTGATTTCCAACATTTTTTGGTGGGCTATCCATTCAAATTAAATTCGTCTTGGTTGGCAGAGGAAGAGTTCACAACGATTGTTAAAGAGGTCTGGTTGGACACTGGCTTCTTGGTGGAAACTGACTTCCAACATAGATTTGTGTGGAAATTGAAATTGCTAAAGTCTCAGATAAAAACCTGGACAAGACTTCAGAGGCGTGCAAAACAACACAGACTTGAAACACTAGAGGAGGAGCTCTGGGTGGCTTATACATCTTTGCAGAGGGATGGAAAGGGCCCATTAACTGATAGTCACTTAAAATCTATGGAGGCAGAACAAAATTCAATCCTTCTCCAAGACGAGGAACACTGGAGACAGAAAAGTAGAGTAGTTTGGTTGAAATGTGGGGATCAAAACACAACGTTTTTTCACAACTATGCCAGTGCTAGAAGGAACAAGAAACACATTTGGGAGATTATGGATGAGAATGGCCAGATCCATAGAGGGCAAGAGGCCCTAAAAAAAGAAGCAAAAAACCACTTTAAAGGTTTGTTTGAAGTTAATGCCAACACTTCCCCCGTGGAGCAAGCTAATATTGTCAAGTTGTTCTCTCGTTTTGTCACAGCGGAAGACTCTTTAGCGTTTTGAACGTCCTTGCACAAAACTAGAAATTTTGGAAATCTTAAATCTTTTTGAAAAAGACAAAAGTCCAACCCCGGATGGCTGGACGGTTGAATTCCTCACCCACTTTTTTGACATTCTTGGTGATGATCTGTTGGAACTATTGGAAGATTCAAGGATCAGAGGAAAGGTTCAAAGCTCACTAAATTCTACTTTTCTGGCGTTGATTCCAAAGGAGAATAAACCAGTGACATTCGGTGACTACAGACCCATTGTGCTCTGTAATTTATGTTATAAATTGATAGCAAAGGTGATTACAAATAGAGTAAAGCCTATTCTCTCGAGGGCAATATCGAACGAACAACTTGGTTTTTTAAAATGAAGGCAGATTTTGGATGCCATTGGGATGGCATAAGAATGCCTACATAGTATCAAAGAAAAAAAGTTAAAAGCTCTAATTTTAAAGATGGACTTAAAAAAAGCATATGACTGTGTAAACTGGGACTTTCTACGCTTAATTCTTGTCCAAACTGGATTTAGTCATTCATACACAAACTGGATTATGAGTTGTGTAGTCATCTCCTCCTTTATTGTTTTGATAAATGGTGAGACTTCCCTTTTTTTCAGAGTGAACGTGGCTTAAGACAAGGTTACCCGCTTTCGCCTATGTTGTTGATCTTAGTCATGGAAGACATAAGCCTGTTGTTGAAGAAAGGACAAACAGAGGGAAGTTTGATGGGGGTGAAGGTCTCCAGGGTTATAAAATTCTTCATCTTATATTTGTTGATGACATCCTTATCATGACAAAGGCTTTACTTGAGGAGTGGATGGTGATTAAATCCCTACTGGATATTTTTTGTTGTGCCTCGAGGCTTAAAGTTAATTTAAACAAGTCAACTTTCCACCACTTGGGAGTATAAGGGGAAGTTATGGAAAAGCTTAAGGAAGATTTTACTTTCAACTTTGTGGAGTTGTTCGTAGGTTTTAGATACCTGGGGTACTTCATAAAAGTGAAGAAATCATCCTTTGAGGATTGGAGATGGCTTATTGCTAAGTTTGAAAACAAGACTAAACATTGGTGCAACCATTGGTTATCACTTGGGGGTCACTGCATTCTTGTAAAGGTGGTTTTATAATCTCAATCTATTTAATGGATGGCTTTAGCGGTAGTCCCTATTTTTGTGCTCTCAAAGATTCGTCAATTGATTTTTGATTTCCTTTGGTTGGGTGGTGGTATCGCACACCATTTTCACCTCTGCAACTGGGAGATGCTCGCTAAGCAGAAGCACTTAGGAGGATCGGGCCTTAGGAATCTCTTCCATTTTAACCGTGCCTTGGTTGCAAATTCACTATGGCGTGTTCTGATGAAAGAAGGGATTTGGTACCCAGTGATCAAAGACAAATATCTGCCCTATAACTCTATTGCAACTTGGCTCATATTGACCACGATTATTCAACCTTTGACATCGTAGATTTAGAAAAAATTGTTGAAATCACTTCCTCTCATCACACACTGGTTAAACTAGAATCTTGGTAATGGGCATTCAATGTTAATTGGACTAGACAAGATTATGGGCATCGACGATTCCTCTTTACTCTCCGAGGATCTTCTGGTGGCCTTAAAGAATAAAAATGCTCATTATATTTTCCAATCCAAGGCTCAGTCTTCCTTGGGGTTTAAAACGGACCAATGGAAAAGCACCATAGATTTGGGTCTTTCGGGGTCCATGGCTATCGAATGGAATTCATTTTGCAAGGCGCTTATCGATTCAGGTATCCATCTCCAGCCTAGAGATGATATTTTAATTTGGATTGGAGGAGACCTTTCAAGCATTCTCTCTATAAAAAATGTTTATAATTCTCTGGCGAATAAATTGTGGCCTCAACAGATTGCAAAGTGGAGGAGGCATTTGTGGTCTTGGGATCTAGCCTATAAGATCAAATTGTTTACTTGGCTTGTTGTGGAAAACAAAATTTTAACCTGGGAAATTCTTTAGAAAAGAGGCTGGGAAGGCCTGAGTATATGCCCACTATGTTTCAAGGACTCTAAGACTGTTCTACACTTGTTTGTAAACGACTTTTTCACTCACAACCCGTAGCAATTTTTACATAAAGTTTTTATCCTTAGTTCACCTTGGGGTGGCAACTCTTTAACAAATTTCTTTGACACTTGGTTAAAAAAGGAAAAGGTTTTTATTTCTCTTCCCTCGTTGGCCTGCTAGTTCATTTGGCTGGAAAGAAATAAGTGTTTGTTTGAATCTCGTACTCCCTCCATCCATGGGGTTGTCATCAAAATTAGAGGGATGTTGGAAAAATCTTTTGCTCATTGTCCTTGAAAAGGGAAGAGAACTAGAATAAAAAAGACACCTGATTTTACTCTGGCTTATGTTGGTTGGTTTGATTGTGAAACTCAAGCAAATGGGCTTTTGAGTGGGGCTGAGGGAGTTTTAAAGCTATCTGGAAATATTATTTACAGGTGGACACTCAACTGTGGGCTAGGCACAAACACAAGGGTTGAACTTCTAGGAGTGTGGGCTTCCTTAACCTTGGAAACTCGGTTGAGCATTGATCAGCTACAAGTCTTGAGGGACTCAAAAATTGTGATAGATTGGATGAATTATAGGGGAAATTTGCAAGTCACTTCACTTGTGGGTTGGATGGACAGGATCCTGGAACTTACAAAATCTTTCAACACTATTAGGTATGATCACATCTACATGGAAGAAAATGGGGAGGCAAATGCTTTATCAAAAAATCCTCTACAGGTACCAGAAGGGAAGATCCCCCTTATCAAAAAATGGCCTGATGGTCACGAGGGCTCCCCACTTTTTTTTCACCTCTATCTGTGACTAGTTTTCACATGCTTATTGGGAAGTCGTGGTTTATAGCTAGATCTGGAATCCTCTTTACTTTAGAGTTAAAAGTAACATATGTTTTGTTTTTTGAACTACCTTTTGCTGGGGTATGCCTATATGTAATAAGCACTTGAGGGCTTGTTATGAAATACCATTCAGAAGTGTTTTGGGCATGGATGTAATATATCAGCTTTGTACTCGTTTTTGAGATCACCATATATATTAATATATTGAGAAATTTTCTGCTGGATAAAATGGGAAAATTATATATACATATTTTTAATTATGTAATTATGATTTTAAATGTTTATGTGGATAATTTGAAGGGAAATATTAAGTATCATGCACTGAGTCAATCATTGGTTAAGTGTCTCATACATCTTATTCATTATATGATAAATAGTGTGTATCGAGGTGTATATTAGCACTATAACTTCGGCATGGTGGTACAACTCAAATCAATGGATGGCGTTGGTGTCGTAGCTTAGCTTGACCCATACGTGAGGAGGTACAACTTGCAGGTGTATGGCATACGATTAGGTTTAACAACTTGTAGCTACAAAAGTACGAAAGATGAGCGTTGTCCTCAACTACGATCAAATATATCCAATTACTCGTATGCTACCATGTTTAAAATTTCCATGGTAATGTAAATTGTTGTTTAGGCATATAAATGTTTTGATAAATTAACATGTAAACTATGAGGTACCTTGGATTTGGGGTTTGATGATGGTAGTGAGAGTGAGAAGGTTATTTGTGTAATTATGTGTGTCTGTGTGTTATAATTTTTTTATGTGTTTGTTTGATAATTTGTTAAGTAAGATATAAGGATTTGTTTTGTTCAAATGACGATTTTAATAGATGTAACTAGATACATGAACATATGGATGATAAGGCTTAGGGGTTGTGAACAGTGTTTCAATGTAATTAGGGATGGAACAATTGAGGAGTGGAGGTAGTTCCCGCAACTTTATCCTCTGTCAATATTGGCTTCATGGAATTTGGACTAGTAGGTTCACTCCCATAATGTACATGGTAGACTTCAAGATGCTTATAATGGATTAGAAGAATATAATAGTCTCCCTTACATAATATTGGTAAGTAATAAGCGCCCTTCTACAAAGTATTAAGTGCTTTGCATGCTCAAATGTGAACCGACCCATGTGCAAAACATTTAATGCTTTGTAGCCATGTGCTTATTGCTCCTGAACTAACCCACATGCAAAACATTTAATGCTTTGCAGTCGAGTGCTTTTTACTCCCCACAATATTTTTTCAATACCAAAATAAAATAAGTCGATATTAATATCCAATTATATAATATTCTACCTTTTCCCAAAAATCTTACAACAATATTAAATATATAATCATTTAATAGATAAATTGAGAAAAGTGAAACTACAAACTATAGCTCTAGCATTACATTAACAAGAAAATATATATTATTAGTCCCTGTCGTAGTCATAGAGGGACTATAGCGATCGATAAATCACTGACTTCATATTAGTTTGTCCTTTGACCACAAATATTTCCATATTGTCTATTGTTGGAACTAATGAACTGAAAAACATCGATTTTTATATAAAATAAAGTACCATATTTGTCATGATCTGATTGGACAAGGGATTGGAGGTCTTATTGTTGGCTTTGTTATTCCCAATGTTATATATGTTGGCATATCCAAAGTATTTGATCGTATATGGTCTTTTTGAATCATATATTTTGTTATGCATTCGTCGAAGGTGGATTAATGCTAGCAGTAGTTCGAATGTTTGGTTTAGCATTTTATGCTAGGTAATTTCGATATGCTGGCATATCCAAAGTTTGGCCTTCGAATACATTCTCTAGTGTTTGAACTATTCTTACAAAAAATATAATAATTTTTTTGGGATACGTCAGAGACCTGCCACATTGCATTTTTTCTTAAATGTTTACAAAGCATTTGTGACAGACTTAAATGTTTACCTAACAAGCTTGGTAGCATTCAATGGTTGCTTAGCAGGCTTGTTACAATACATTTTCTTCCATTTTTTTAATTTATATGCTTCAACGCCATTGTTGGTTCACTGGTTCATGCTTGTTTTTTTCATCTCCACTGATTTCTTATTTGCATGTTGTTGTTGTTCTTGCTTGCCTCTTTGTGTTGTTTCATTTTGCGCGCTTGGGGTTCTGCAATCGCGATTGGAACTACATCATTCCTGGTGGAGTGGTTGTTGCTTGCTTCTTTCTTCGCTGCATGTTGTTTATTGTTGTTTGATTTGACTTTGTAGGGTTGGGGTCGTGCGCTTGCAGTTGGGCCTTTTGGTGCTTCTTAACTAGGTTTTTATTTGCTGCTTATTCTTGTTTGCCTGGTTAACTGGTTCATGCATGCATTTTACATCTCCAGTGATTTCTTATTTGTGTGTTGACGTTGTTCTTGCTTGCCTGTTCGTGTTTTTGCAGTTTGTACATTTGGGGTTCTGCAATCGCGATTGGAACTGCGTCATTCCTTGTTGAGTGGTTGGTGCATGCTTATTTCTTTGTTGTATGTTGTTTATTGTTGTTTGATTCAAAATTGTAGGGTTTGGGCCCTGGGCCTATAGTTGGGCCTTTTGGTGCTTCTTGACTAGGTTGTTATTTGTTGCTTGTTCTTATTTGCCTAGGGTTTGCAATGTTGGGATGCTGCATTTGCAGTTGGATCTATTCTTAAATTCTTTTGCAGTGGAGTCTGCATAGAATACTATTAAGATAAAATAACATAGAAAAAAATTGCAGTCGATGTAAATTGCATCTCTTATGCATTGAACCAGAGTTTTTCGGCCTCAAACTATGTTTCATAGTTGTCGGCCTCAAACTATATTTCATAGATGGCGATGCTTTTTCCATGGATTATGTGTTGCTATGGTTTCATAGTTATGAGAGTAGGTTTTGTTGTGTGAGCGATATAGTTGTTCTCTCCCTTTTATTTTCCTCTTGTAAACTACATTTCTGGCTCTATAGTCTCTCGCGTTTATGTGGTCATTCTGACCGACCGCCGTTCGGTTGCATACTTAGCCAGTTTAATGGACGCGACTTCATGGATAGGTTCTATCGAACTATGACAGGTCGTGTTCGGTGTATGCAAGTTGCACCCAGAACTTCTGTTCTCTAGAATTCGACCCGGCACTCCTCGAACTCGCAACCGTGCCTCTGCCTACAATGAGTTTGTCTATTCTACCTATCTTTCCATACTTAGTCGAGTTTTCAAAGTTTGGTGAGTTGACGCCTTTCTGGGTTCAGAAAATTTAAAACCATCCCCGCTACCTTCCATCGTTCCCAATAGACATTAATTATGCTTTCAAAAGTCACAACCGGCTAGACAGGTTCGAAAAGATTGTCTTTAATAAGCGAAAAGCTCAAGGACATCTCCCATTAAAATGAATAGACAAGCAAATATTATGGGATCTGGTAATTTCTTTTGCCTTCATTTTGAATTTGATTTTTGTTTTTTGTTTTTGGCTCTTTTAGTTTTCTTAAAGGCTTCAGCATAGTCCACGAACGTGTCACCCACAGAGGCCTTGACGTCATGGCCCTCTTTAATATTGTGCATATCTTAGATGCCAGATTTGAGAATCTGCTTGTATATGGGAATGTTAATACGTGCTATTAGTCACTATTAAGCGTACACATTTGAAAAGATTGGCATTAATAAGCAAAAATATCAAGAACATCTATCATTAAAATGAATTAACACAAAATATATGGAAGATCATCCAACATTGCTTTTAAATACTTATTTCCATTTCTCTCTATCATCAAAGAGTTGCGCTTTAGGGTGCCTTCGTTCTAATGTTTATGTTCATGGACATGTAAGACAACTTAGAGATGTGATTGAGGCCTAGATGAAAGAAGAGAGATTGGTTTTATATGACGTGAGCTTTGAGTTAAAAAACAAACTATGTTATCCAACAAAAAGTCAAAGAGGAGGAAAAAAAAAGAACAAATATCTTATGGTTGTTGTTCTCCCTATGTTCGATGCTTTGGTTGGTTGAAAAGGCTGCTTGGAGATTTGTTTGTTGAACTTCTTTATTTTCTTGCTGGGAGTTGTAATGGATTTTCAGGTCATGTGCAAAATAGTTCTTCGTTGAAGTATATAGTTTCTTCCAACAACACAGATTTGGCAAGTGTATCGAATTCTACAGATCCCACAAGAATTTGTCTTCCTCGGGGTGATGCACTTACCATGGCTTGCAAAATGGCCTTTGATGTTCGTAAATGACGCAAAATATTACTCCATTTGCGAATTTTACCAGAGGTGGGTAACAAAAACTGTATGGGTGGATAAAACGACATAATATCACTACAAAAGTTTCTATTTCAAAGTTTGTTGAGATACTTGTGGGTGTGGTAACCGACTTGATAGAAATCCATGTTCTTTGTCAAAGTTTGTTCGGTTTCCTCTGGATGTAGTTAGAGACTCCACATATTTGGCGTCACCTCCGAACATTCCAGACCTTTATGTGGGCCTCCATATCTACTACCGCTGTGAGGAAAGATATATTCTGATGCGATCTGCAACATTTGATACACTTTCCAGACCTGTGTTGATGCGTTCTGCAACATTTGATAGACTTTCCATACCTGTGCTTCCCGAAGAAGTGATGTACCTCAAAATATTAATAGTTTGTAGCTGAGTTGGACATTTCTTCCAATTTATTGTAATAAATCAAATAAGTTCAACATACAAATCTTCAGGCAGCCTTTTCAACGAAACAGATGATCGAATACATGGAGAATAACAATCACAACATACTTGAATTTTTTTCCTGTCCCATAGCTATTGTGACATAAAATGACTCCCTCCACTTTGAAATCGGCCTGAATCACATTTCTAAGTTGTCTCAGATGTCAAGGGTCGAGAACATTGCAAGGAAAGCACCTTAAACCCCAAGTTTTCGATGACAGAGGGAAATTAATACTTGACAAAGAATGGAATGCTGAATAACCAGCCATTGCAAGTAGACCATATTTGGAAGAGACAAGCTATTCAAAAAAATGGGATAGGTGTAGTTGGAAACACCAATTAAGTACAAGACCCAAAATTGATATTCAATTCGTTTTTTACGAATAAAGGGTTTGCACGTCAAGAAAACTGTCAACAAGCTTCATCAATGTACATATTTTTTATTGGTCCGTGGAAGGCGAAATCGCAATCGTTGTGGAAAATAGTCTCAACTGTATTTTGTAACCCATCTTATTTGAATATAGAATAATTCTGGTTTATTTTTTAATATTATTTTCCAATCTCTGGTATTTGTTTTAATTTTATTTTGGAGGACCTGTCCTCCTTCCATTCTTTGGGTCTCGTAAATAGAATGAATTAATGAGTTACAAGAAGGCAGCTCAAGTGTTGACGCAATGTTCTTGTTCAATATCTTGCATATCTTGCAACTTATTCTATTTGATAATATCTGTGCATAAATACTAATATCAGTAGTATTGGAATAAATACAAAAACTTCCTCTTCGGCAAAGCTTAGGCAATTATGTTTGGGTTTGCGGTATTAAACAACTATGTTCCTTGTTCCGTCATATACATCTTGCAACCAAAGAGATTCTGTGATCTGCAATTTATGCTTTAACTATTGATAACTCACTAGGTGTTTGAAAATCTTGGCATTAATAAAGGAATGCCTAAAGCTGTCTTAATTACTTAAATGACACCAAATTTTTATTACATTTAATTTAATTTAGATATTATTGTTTATGGAGAGTTGGTGTTTTCTCATGTCATTGCAAGAAATACAAGATGAATAGATGATAAGGAGTTTATCTCATTGAAACCACAATGCAAATTCATGTTTCTTGTTGCGTTATATACATCTTATAGTCAAAAATTTTGTGGTCTCAACGAAATTTGCGAAACAAAGAGCATTTTGAAAATTGAGAGATCATTTGCATTTGAAACAGAAACAATCCATTAATATATATTAGTATGAATACTATTCATATAAATATGAAAACTTTTTGCATTAATACATATTAGTATGAATACTATTGAAATAGATATCAAACCTTTCTCTTGGCCAATACTTAGGTAGTTATTTGGCCACCAGTCCCTGGGTTCGCGCTACCCAACACCTATGTCTCCTATTCCGTCATATACATCTTGCAGCCAAGGAACTCCAGTGATATCCAGTTTATGCTTTTACTAGTGAGAACCCAGTAGGGGTTCGAGTACATTGCCATTAATAAACGAAAAAAAAAGGTTTTTTGAACTCAACAGGGGTTTGAAAGGATTTTCATTACTAAGAAAACACTAGATGTTCTTCTACGAGATACTTAGTCCTTTTTCCCTTTTCTTGTTCTCGTGTATTATTGCTTTCTAGTTATATACTTAGTCGCCTTTCTATGATCACAGGTTCCAACATTGGCGTGTTGACATATCTTGATCTCCATCTATATCCTCGCATGGCGAATTGGACCACCCATTGTTCCTTTTCATACCTAGTGAATTTTATGCCCGTGGTTGCCGGGTTGGTGCTTTTGAACTCTACTGCTTGTTGTTCCGTGATATACATCTTCCACTCAAAATTTCTGTGATCGACAATTCCACTGCAGACTCCTTCGTCCTTTCCCCCTTTCTTCTTCTCGTTTATTATCAGACTATAAAGTATGGACATGATATTTTATAGAGCATGTACGGATTGCACATTCCATACCTAGCCATTTTTTTGATCGTGGGTTCTCGGGCGTGCGGGCTCAAAATTGGGCTTCCATTGTTTCGTTCCCTACAAATAGCACCCAAAATTCTGTGATATACAAATTGAAAAGAGGACCTACAGGTTGGCTGACTCAACATTGCACTTCTATTGTTCCATGTCCTCCAAACAACGCTCGCAGTTCCACGATATACAAATTGACACACAAACTCCAGGGTTGGCGGGGTGAAGATTGCCATTGTTTACGGATGGTAATCCCTATCAACTATCTAACAGTATCTAAAAACATTATTTTCAATACTAAATTAGCTCTTAGTAGTGACAACTGAAAACAGAGGTACGAAATAGTTGGCATCACACCCTCCGCAATATACAAATTGACTACCGAATTTTGAGATCGTCCGCTCTTCTGTGTTATAGATTATGCATTCAAATGTTCAGAGCAATACAATTTGAACTTCGTGGCCTCGTATCTTCTACAAAGACCTTGTCAGCCTATTTTGGATCCTCCTATTGCTGGGTTCACGAAATTTCCAACTCTTGGATATTGTTTTGGGTTGACACCAAGCTTCGTTCTACCACGATTCACAAATGTTTCAAAGTATCCCCAATAACTTCCTCTCGTTCCTAATATAGATTGGTTGTTCTCTTACTAGTGACAACTTAACACAATGGTACGAAAAAGTTGGCATCCGACCCTCCGCAATATAAAAATTGACTACCGGGTTCACATCTTGTACTCAAAATTTTCGTGATCTACAATTCCACCGCAGACTCCTTAGTCCTTTTTCCCTTTTCTTCTTCCCATGTATTATCGCTTTCTGGTTATATACTTAGTCGTCTTTCTATGGTCACAGGTTCAAGCATTGGTGGGTTAACATATCTTCATATCCATCTATATAATCATGTTAGTAACATTTCTTGTCGCAGGTTCAAGAGGCATGCGTGTCTGCAAGTTGCACAAATACTCAAGCACAACTCGGGAGAATTCTTGCTTTTCCAAGTAACATATCAAGCGATCCTGCGAAGTTTTTCCATCGGCAGCCGAGATCCATCCATGAAGAAAATCAACAGTTATCGGGGTGTCGGAGTGGCCGATCTACTCGACATTTAGCAGCAGAGAAGTCTCTTATCTTTAGAGGCTGAATGCAGGTCGTCCGATCCAGGGGGATGTGGCGAGAGATCCCACAGAGTCGGGGATCAGGGAACTAAAAGTCCCGCGCACATGGCAGCAGAAGTCCCGATATCCCGATACCTGATCTCCTGATATCGGGGGCAGCTTTCAATAGTGGAAGGCAGGTGGCAGGCTATGCACCAAGGAGCTGACCGTCAGCAAGTCAACGACCATAAGCCATCGGATTTCGGGGAATCGCAAGTTTAGTGGACACAAACATCGTGTCATCAAGAATGATGAAATCCCGATGGAAAGTTGGACCACGGTCGCATAAGGATAGGTCATATGGATCATGGTCTAGTCGGAAGGGGCTCATCGCATATCGGGATATCGGAGATCCCGGAGGCAAGAAACTCGCGCACTTCAACTCGCGAATTTCGAATTCCCGAAAAGTCTGGAGCTTCATCGCATACATCTGCCATCTGTCCCTCGCCGCCACGTCTTCTCCCTGGGTCATGCCATCCATGGTTTCTCTGGCCCCTGAGTTCCTCCATCTGGCTCGTACACTTCAAAACCCACGAATGTTGCCACGTGCTTTCGCCCTATTGTTTTCCCTCTTCCATCCATTCGTGTGGCCTCTCCTCACCCCGTATCTGCATCCAGCGTGTCTAGCTACCCCCGCCCGGTCACCGTCCATTCACCTCCTCATAATCAAGACCTCCAGTCATCCTGAGCGCCTCCATGTCC
>ML785245.1:123983-174968 GCA_009831015.1 Picea engelmannii
CAGCTCACTGTCTGAAGTTTACGCAAGACCTCACTTGCTCATGCATGCCTGGCCTGTTTTCAGAGTTGGACACTACTGTTTAGAGTTTCCTTTCATTTGATCACCCATCTATGAACAATCGTGACACAAAACTGATGGGCGTCAGGCTCTACTCCTGATAGCAATCTAGGAGTGACTTCCGTCGCCAACAAATCACACGACGAATCTGACCGACCGTTGTTGCTTTCCATACTTAGCCAATTTTATGGCTGCGGTTGTTGGGTTTCCAGTTTCCAAGTCTGCTTCTTCTTGTTCCGTGATGTGCATATTGAATTGAAAACTTCCATGATCTACAATTCCACCGTGGACTCCTCAAACTCTCAAGATTCACACTACCATGGTTTGTTGTCTTCCATCCCCACTAACTTCTTGTCCTTCCTAATATACATTGGTTATTCTCTTACTAGTGACTCTTACTAGTGACAACTGCACACACTGATACGAAATAGTTCACATCCAGCCCTCTACAATATAGAAATTGACTACTGGGTTCTGACATCGTCCCCTCTTTCATGTTACAGATTATGCATTCAAATTTTTTGAACGATACAATTTGACCATCGGGGCTTCACGTCTTCTAGGGAGACCTTGTGAGGGTATTTTGGATCCTCTTGTTCATGGGTTCATGAAATATCCAATTCTTAGTCACTGTTTCGGGTTGGCGCATTCGAACTCTGCTGCTTCTTGTTCCTTGATATACATATTTCACTCAAAATTTCCATGATTTACAATTCCACTGCGGACCCCTTGGTCCTTTTCCCCTTTTATTATTCCTAGGTATTATCGCTTTGTGGTTATATACTTAGTCACATTTCTATGATCGTGGGTTCCAACGTTGGCGGGTTGAAATATATTTATCTCCATTTATATAATCACATGACGAATCTGACCAACCATTGTTTCTTTCCATACTTAGCCAATTTTATGGTCGCGGTTTCTGGGTTCGCAGATTCAAACTTTTCTTCTTCTTGTTCCGTGATGTACATCTTTCACTCAAAACTTCTGTGATCTACAATTCTACCACAGAATCCTCAAATTTGCAAGCTTCACTCTACCACGGTTCACAAATGTTTCAAATTATATGTTGCTGTCTTATGTCCCCACTAACTTCTTGTCCTTCCTAATATACATTGGTTATGCTCTTACTAGTGACTCTTACCAGTGACAAGTGCACACACTGATACGAAACAGTTCACATCCGGTTGTCTGCAATATACAAATTGACTACTGGGTTCCGACATCGTCCCCTCATTCGTGTTATAGATTATGCATTCAAATGTTCCGAACGATACAATTTGACTGTCGGGGCCTCACGTCTTTGGGGGAGACCTTGTCAACCTATTTTGGATCCTCCTGTTGATGGGTTCACAAAATATCCAATTCTTAGTCAGTGTTTCAGGTTGACACATTTGAACTCTGCTACTTCTTGTTCCGTGATATACATATTGCACTCAAAATTTTTGTGATTTAGAATTCCACTGCAGACTCCTTAGTCCTTTTTTCCTTTTCTTCTTCCCATGTATTATCACTTTGTGGTTATATACGTAGTCTCTTTTCTATGATCGTGGGTTCCAACATTGGTGGGCTGACATATCTTCATCTCCATCTATATTCTCACATGACGAATCCGACTGACCGTTGTCCCTTTCCATACTTAGGAAATTTTATGGCCGTGGTTGCTGGGTTGGTGCTTTCAAACACCACTGCTTCTTGTTCCATGATATACATGTTGCACTCAAAAATTTTGTGATTTACAATTCGACGTCAGACTCCTTACTCCTTTTTCCCTTTTCTTCCTCCCATGTATTATCGCCTTCTGGTTATATACTTAGTCGCTTTTCTATGATTGTGGGTTCTAGCCTTGACAGGCCGACATATCTTCATCTCCATCTATATCCTCAGATGAAGAATCCGACCGACCATTGTTCCTTTCCATAATTAGCCAATTTTATGGTCACGGTTGTCGGGTTGGTGCTTTCGAACTCTGCTGCTTCATCTTCCGTGCTATACATCGTGCACTCAAAACTTCTATGATCTACAATTACACCGTGGACTCCTCGAACTCGCAAGATTCACTCTACCATGACTCACAAATGTTTCAAAGTATCTCTCGTTGCCTTCCATCCCCACTAACTTCATGTCCTTCCTGATATACATCAGTTATGCTCTTACTAGTGATATACAAATTTCCCTCTGGACTGTCCTACCATAACCTCTTTGTTGTTACACGTGTTGCACTCAAAAAATTCCGAGACATACAATTTGACCCTCGCACCCTCACCTCCAACGGTTGTACCTTGTAACCCTATTTTGAAGCTGCTTTTTCCCATACCTGTGACCTCCATACTTTCTTACTATGCAATTAGAAACCTTTCATGCTAGTAGCTGACCATGCAGCAACCGTCAACATTGTCATTAATGAGCGAAACGTTCGAGGAGATATCTCATTATTACGCATTAAACCAAGATGTGTGGAGAGTTATTTTTTCCCTTCTGATTGTTCATCTTGAACACACGTCATCATGTTGGCTCGCTCAAGAAATCTACAATGCTTAATCGCTCATTTCCATATCCTCCATGTTCGCATTTCTATGTATGCAATTACTAGTGTTTAATGTTAACAACACATCATGCAACAACCATCCAAATTGTCATTAATGAACGAAAGTCTCGAGGACATTTTCCATTCACATGCATTGGACCAAGATTTGTGCAAAGTTATATTATGCCTTCCAACTTTTCATTTCATTCATCGTCTGGAGAAAAAAAACGTTCTTGTAGACTTATGGCAGCAGGTCGACAACAATTTTGTGGAGATACAGTAAATATCTTCGGACATCAGGACCAGAACTTCCAGTGGTCCAGGGCATACTTTTACTATTCATCCCATTCTGCCCAGAATGAAGTGATTTGGACGTCTGGAATGGCTCGTGTAGGCTGCATTCCTGAGGTTTTTGACTGTAAGGAGGTGGTCTCTTGGTGCGCTGAAAAATATATTCTAGGCCAAAGAATTATTCCACTGTGCGACCATTCTCCTATTTCTTTTTCACCTCGAGTCTTCCGCGAGATGTTAAAATTGCCCAAGCCAACATTGAAGTTCAAAGGACAAGACTGCAAGCAGTTTCTAGAAAAAAATGATAACGGGTTGGACATCTTAGCCGACTCCCTCGAAGACCTGACAATAGTTCCTAGAGATATCACAAGGTTGCAGGTAAGTTTCTTTAGAAATCCATTTCGGGAAATTGCTTGGTTGTTTACAAGAATAACAGGACATACATCCATGCAAGCATTTCCCATATAATTATTTATATTTTGTATTTCACGGTTAAGGAAAAATACATTTTCGATTGGGGGAAGCTAATTTACATTGAGATTTGTTTCCAGTTATTACAATTCAAAGAATCGAATAAATTTTATATGTCATCCTACTTGATTTTCACAATAGTGCATTGTTGTCCGTTTCCAAAACTTTCTCTTTCCAATAAAATAAACTGTGGATTCAACCTAGTAACATTGTGGTATGAGGCCCTGTGGAGGCACAAGGAATCCCATTGTTTTTATGAAGTTTTTAATGGCTTTGTCTCAGTTTTCAAAGATTTATTGTTAGGTAAGGATGCTCTGCGGATGTTTGGCCAAGCAACCAAGTTTTTGAAAAGGAAGGGAACACTTGAACAAAAGGAAAATCACAGTATCCTCATGGTATTTGGCTCTAAGGAAAATCCTGCTTTCCTTCCATGCCACATCACGAACAATTTTTTTTTTGCAGAAATAGCAAGGCAATACAACCATTGGTTGCATTTTTTCCATGACAAGAAAAAAATACAGTTCATTCCTCTACCCTGGAAATTCAGAGACTTCATGTGCAGAAATGTCAACAAGATTGATGAGTTTGCCAGCCATTTCAATAAATTGAACCTAACGTATGTTGAAAGGATAAAAGGGTTCAACCCTAATGGGATTTTTTGAGAACATTTATTGGCAATTGGCTTCAACAACTCTTTTATCCATAAACACTTGACCGAAGATAGGGACCATGATGACAACAATCCTGCTTGTGCCGATTGTGACGCAGAGACATTGCAAAGCGTGACTGAATTGTACAGACAACAGGGAAAAGTATCTAGTGAGAAGAGTACCCAGTCCCCCACCAACACTCCCAAGAGCACGACATCACGGAGCATCGCTTCGATGCCCCATCCCAGTAAGAAAGCAACCTAGAAATATTTGAACAGAGGAGGAGATAAGAACCCTCCTCGCATAAAAATTGATAGTTCTCACAAAATTCCACTGACGAAGAAGAGAAAAAACAATGCAGGGCAGGTGGAGGAACCTGAAATTGAAAGTGAACATGTGCAACTTGAAATTGAAAGTGAACACATGCAGAAAATTAGGTCGTCCACAGTGGAAATAACTGAGACCAATTTTTTTGATGAAGATGAATCATTTGTATACCAGAGCCCTTTTTTTGACAGCCAATCTAAAACTATGGTCATTGAAAAGAGAGATGTAACAAAAAGGAAACACAAATCTCGCATAGATATTAACTTTAGGAAAATGAGGTCATCCCAAATCTCCTCATTTCGCCAAGTAACCGGTGAAATTCTAAAGGATTCCATTGGAGGAATTGAGATGGAAAATGACAGATTGAAAGACCGCCTCAACGAATTTGAGCAGGCTTTCATTGCAACCCCAGAATTTTCCAGTCCTTTAGCGAAAATCATGCCTGCTACCACTGCAACCAAGATGAAAGTATCCTCTACCCTCCTTGCATGCTCTAGAGCCCTTATAGAGAATAACATCAACAAAAGAATGCAGCTAGTTACTGGAGCTTGGGAAACATTGCAAAATTTAGTTTCCTTCGGAAAGAAGGCAAATTATTTCCTGGAACATTTGGAGGTGAATTTAAAAAATGATCAGCATTTCTATGAAGAGGTGCTGACCCATTTTTCCAACTATGCCATCAACACATCGGAATTGAAAAGAAGACAAGAGAAACTCCCCTCCCCAAAGCAGACCAAAAAAGTAAAAGCATGCTAGCAAAAGAAATTTAGCAACCTAGAGCTCATTGACAAATCATGTAAACAAGCCATATTAGAAAAGGAAGATTTGTTCACAAGCTTGATCCAAATAGACTTAGTCAGAAGCACCAACGAGGTTCAAAACCCAAAATTAATTCTCAAATCCTTGTCAATGACCAAAGAAGCCTTCCATGAACAAGTTAATATTTTAAAGGGGTTGTCTTTTGAAAATTTTTACGGCATAGTTGAACATCATCTAGATGAGCACAAGCATTGGGTACTGGACTATGCGACACACAATGAAGAAATTGAACAGAGTCTGCATAGTATTTCAATGGATCTAAGGAAATTAGAAAATGACCTTTATGACGTAGAAATCCAGGATGAAATCAACATGGCCCACATGAAAAGATACATCGAAGAATGGTTCCAACAAAGAATGGACAACCTCGTCCAGGAAGGGCAACAACTGGTCGATAGGACTCCATTGACCATCAATGGCAGCAACAAAAACACATTGGCTTCATAGTAAGTCTATACTGACATCTTATTTTCTTTATCAATCCAGTTTAAGTCTATATTGTCATCTTCTTTTCTTTATTAATCCAATTATGACCCCTTTAAATAGAAAACTGTAACCAAAGACTCATAACTTCTAATTTATTCTTTTCAGGTCTTCCTCTCTACTGTCGCGCACTTCTTCTTTCGACATTCCTAATTCTTGTACTTATTTCTTTTTATGGTCCGTGGGAGCCCCGATCCCAGTCTATATGACAAACACATTTAAATTTCCAGAAAGGTGTAACACACATTATTAATTTTTGATAAATTTCAAAGAAAACTGATTCAGGAATGCCTTTATTGTATACTAAATTTTGGGTGTCCAGGAACCTTTGTTGTTTGTTCCAAAGAAAACTAATTCAAGATTGCTACATTTTTTATGTCCTATTGTATGCTAAATGTTTTGTCTTGCACGACATTGTTATTATTCTATTCTATGCTAAATTTTTCGGTCTCCAGGAACCTATACTTTGATAAATTTTGATTTTTCTTGTGTCCAAAAGCCTTTGTTTTAAAGCAAGCTACTAATTTGGGAATGCAATTTTTTTTGTGTTTTTCTCCATGAAACTATGTAACAGACGTTATTACTATTCTATTGTTTGGTTTTCAATGTTGATGTAATTTCCCAAGATATGTAACAGACATTATTAATTTTTGATAAATTTCTATAGTCCGCAAGTTCACTTGTCAATTTGTATATCGCGGAACGCTTAGTGCTATTTGTAGCGCACGAAACAACAGAGGCACAATTTTTAGCCCGCCAGCCCGACAACCCACGATCCAAAAACTGGCTAAGTATGGAATGAGGGCTCTGTGCATGCTCTATAAAATCTAATCCCCATACTTTATAAAAGTACATATTTCGTATGTATAAAACTAAATATCTACTTTATAAAATTTGATAAATTTCAATTTCTTTTGTGTCCAGGAGCCCTTGTTTTAAATATAACTAATTCGGGAATGCTAATTTATTTCTGTTTTTTTTCCACCAACATATGTAACAGACGTTACTACTATTTTTTTTTGTTTCTCTCCACAAACGTATGTAAATAAAACTAATTTAGGAATGCTAAATTCTTTGTGTCCAAGAAAAGCCTTTGTTTTAAAGAAAACTGATTCGGGAATGCTAATTTTTTTGTGTTTTTCTCCATGAACCTATGTAACAGATGTTATTACTATTCTGTTGTATGATTTTAAATGTTGATGTAATTTCCAGAGATATGTAACAAACATTATTAATTTGTGACAAATTTCTATAGTCCGCTTGTCAATTTGTATATTGTAGAACTCTTTGTGGTATTTGTAGGGAACGGAACAATAGAGGCCCAATTTTGAGCCCACCAACCCCAGAACCCGCGATCCAAAAACTGGCTAAGTATGGAATTAGGGCTTTGTGCATGCTCTATAAAATCTCATCCCCATACTTTATAAAAGTAAATATTTCGTATGTATAAAACTAAATATCTACTTTATAAAATTACATATTTCGTATGTATAATTTATGTTGTCTAGGAACCTATAATTTTATAAATTTCAAATTTTTTTTTTTTGTCCAGGAGCCCTTGTTTTAAAGATAACTAATTTGGGGATGTTATTTTCTTTGTGTTTTTTTCCATGAACTTGTGTAACAGATGTTACTACTATTTTTTTTTTGTTTCTCTCCACGAACGTATGTAAAACTTATGTAAAGAAAAGTAATTCGGCAATGCTAATTTTTTTTGTGTCCAAGAACCTTTTGTTCTGCATGGAAACCACATGTATTTCAACTTGCTACCCACGTGTCTATACTCGGTCGCATTTATTCCCATTCCAACTTGGCAGGGACTACGCTACCATGCAACACTTGTTTAAAAGGTTTTTTATTACTAATAGATGAAAGGTATTATTATTATTATTATATAAGAAAACTCAAGAGTCAGTGGTATGGCATGGTCGTTGAACAAATGAAAAGATTATTATTAAAGAGGCAAACTCAAGAGTTAATGGTATGACATGGCCGATGAACAAATGAAAAGCTAATTTTATGAGATGGTGGTTAGAAGCATTAAAACCTCCCATTCATTTGGGACAAAAGGAAAATTAAATGTTATGATGTGGTCATTGAACGACTAAGACTTATTTACATGTAAATGTGTTGTGTAAAAAATTAGCTAAGGTATAGAGTGAATTAAAGAGTAGCAGACATGTATCCTTAAGTTAGACTCCAACTACTTGTTATAATTAATTTTTTGTTAGAGAAATGGCATACTTGTCTCGGTGGTTGCTTTGAGTTGAATCTTGTATGTTGATCTCGCTATGTTTGTCCTCAACCCAATCCAAGTTTTAAAATCTACATACAAAGAGACACCAACCTTTCTTAACCAATTGGTCATAAAAATGCAAGCTTGAAGATAACTAACTAATCAAGAAAGTTAGTTCATACAACCAAGTACAAATTGGAGTCAATTATTAAAGAAAAACAATTGTATTTGGGGGAGGAAAAGAAGAGGGATTTTCATTTTTATGAACATAATACAATTATACATGATGTCTTGTTGCCAACACCTTTCATAACTATCATATGGGTTCCTTTGATTGTAGGCCACTTAAGACAACTTATGGACTCTAACTCTTCTCCAAGCGAGAGATTGAGGAAAACTAGGGAGTTTTAGGCCTCAAATTGAAGGGAAGAAGATATGAATTAGAAAACAAGGATTTTCTAGAGGCATAAGGTCACAAGAACTCGGAAATAACAATCTCCTCTAACTACTCGTGTGAGGGTGCCAATATTGTAGCTCTGCCAATTATGTTGGTTAGCCTCTCCTCCAACATTAGAAGTTTTTTTATACCCTTATGAGTTAGTTGAGGTAGTTAGTAAACAGGTTTAGGAAGGTACAAGTGTATAGGTTCCATAAACCCCACTCATGAGCACACGATTTTCGAGCATTTTGTTATCCACTTTTTAAGATACATGCACCTTTTGTGAAGAGGAAAGGTGTGTACATGTTCCTTTTGTGAAGGAAAAAAGTTTGTGGATTGCAAAAAAATATCTTTAGACATTCTTTGGGGTGAGAAATCATCGTAGATGATCAATATGATGTACATTTGAGAATTTTAGACATTATGGTGTCAAATGATGCTATATCAAATGCTCCCTAATGTATGAGGTTAGAATGGGAGATGATCATTGAAATACATTATAAGCAACGAAGGAAACTGACAAGTGGGACCAGGTGGAGTCCATCGAACTTTGGATCAGAAAGATACTACAATATAAACCAAAGTATCATATGACTCTCTTCGTTGAGGCAAGGATACCCATGCTCAAGTGTGAAAAAGAATGGCCATTAAATCAAGTACATTAAGGATCCATGAAGTATATAGAATGCACAAACCATGGCCATGAATAAGAAATACAGTACTGGATCCATGTCAAATATAGATCATAGCCATGAGAAAATACAAAGTGTATCTATGTCTCAGTTTATATTAGGAGAATAATTGGAACTGTGAGGTGTATGATGGATTCTCCAAAAAAAAAGTATCGATGACATGTGAGTAGGTGATACTATCTTGTGCAACTCAGGAAACAATATAAAAAGGGAATGCCACTACAACCCAAGGCCTTCAATCCAAATTCATCAAAGGTACTGTTATCACAAGATTTGAACTTGTGTAAATCCATTGATAAGATACCAATCTTGTGTAACGATTGGAAGTAATTGTCATTGTCACCTAGACAAATACTTCCCACGTTCTAGTGTTGGGTAGAGATCCAACACAAGGGAGGCTTCCCTTATGACCTCAAGTGATCCTATATCAAGCTAGAGGCAAGTCTATAGTCCCCTATCTTGGTCATTTAATGATATAGGCTAGGTCTTAAGGTGGTGAGGACAGTTGAATGAAGTTTAGGTGAGGTAATTGGTTGACGTGTGTAAGCCAAGTTTACCAATGCATATAATGACAATTACCATGTCTAACAAATGAATAGTCACCCTTAGAACATTGGCTATCAAGTGAGAATGTTGTTGTAGCAAACTTGCAGCATTAAACAATGATTATACCATCCAGGAATGTTTTATAATAGAAACAAGAAATCAAACTTCAAAAAGTGTAAATAAAATCTTAAAATATAACCCTTAACAAGTGAAATAATATACAAGTGTTCAACAATGATTTCAGCCTTCTTAAATCACAATATTAAGTAAGTATTCAACAATCCAATTAATCCTTAATGGTTGTAGCAAACATTTATATCGATAACAATAAATATACTTAGTTTTCCAAGTGTTGAGTTAGAATTAGTTTGTAAATGAGGTTAGGTATCTAATTATCAAGTTGATTTGAGAAAGAGGGAGAGTTTAAGTTGATGCTAGAGTTTTAATCATCACTTGCAATCATGAAGACTAGTGTCATTTTCTTCTTGAGCAAAATGGATTCAAGAAAATCACCATAAAGGAGGCCAAGCAAGAGAAGAGGTAAAGGTTTAGAGGCCTAGGATTATCCCCTCATAAGCCTAGGTCAAACCTTAAAGGAAGAGCATCTAAATTTTATCCTCTTATAAACCCTAGATTTCGTCCCTCTCCTTTTCTAGTGTCTAGCAAGGACAAAGGATAGAATTAGGACAAACCCTAAAGTTTATCCTCTCATAAACCCTAGGTTTTAACTTCAAAGATAAGGATGTCCTCTCAAAACAGCTAATCTTATCCTTGTATGATTCAACAAATCATGGTAGATACAACAAGGGAAGGGGATAACCACTCTTACTACTTCCTTAGGGTTTCACAATTAATCAAGGAAAACAATGATAATGTGCAACTATTACCTCCCTAATAGAGAATTCACCAAAATATACCAAGAATTAACACTTGGACATGAAAAAGAACTTACTAGACAAGTCACTATCATGAGGAAACCCTATCTTGCATGAATAATCCACCAAAACAAGACAAAGCATCCATCTAAGTCACTCCCAAAGTGCACACAAGACCTCCACAATGAAAAATAAGAGACATAATACAAGTAGAAGTGATGAATCACAAGCGTGAGTTATGACTTAATGTTGAGGTAGCGTTAGCCTCTTTATATGAGGCAATCCTAGTGCTAAAGCCCCTCAAAATACATGTAAGCTAAGATACAAGTGATATAGTTCAAGGCTGACCCCTCAAGTAGCCTATAGGAAAAAATACAATGAAAATATAGCAAAATGTCCCATCAAAGGTGGCACATGTGGTGTCAAATCCTCCAAATGTTATGATGTCATCCTCAAGAAGTGAAAAGGTTCCTCCAAAGGCCACATCTCTCCATGAAAAGGTGAAAGAAATTTCAATGGTCATCTCTCATCTCCAAAAGATCACATCTCATCACCATCAAGCACGAAGACATTAACAAGAAGCATATCTCAAGCAAGGTGGCTAAAACCCCATCAAAGTGTGACATCACTTCTCATGTGTGAAACGACCAAGATCTAGGGCATGACGTCATGGCTGAATAAGACTACATATACTCTCCTAAGAGGTGTGTCATCATCTCCAAGTGCAACATCATCAAGCCAAGCCCTAATGAGCTCTAGGGTATCCTGCCCAAGGTAAGGTGCTTCCTGCTCTCTGAATGACCATCAAGTTATACCTACAACATCAAAGCCCATCTTCTCATCGTCTAAGTCCTAGGGGGTGTGAAAACGCACCTTCAGACATCTCAATTCATCTAAGGACCTAACGCTCTACCTGAGATGTGTAAAGTCCTATGAAAAGTGCATACCGTTTTGGGATCAAGCACATGAAAATCCTTCAAAGACCATCTCAAGTGCACCCAAGTCATTTAAAACCATGGAACCAAGTAAAACTAATAATCACAGGGGATAATGGTCCTTAGAATCATAAGAAGTAAGTCATATATTAATACAAAATCCAAATAAACATATCTCATTTAGTATCCCCTTCAAACTTCACGAAAACTCAAGAATTTATGCAATTTGGCAAGTTTAGGTATGGGAGGACTATCAAAAGAACTTATTAAGTGTGTCAGTGCCAAAGTAGAGAGATATTTCCTAGAAGATCCCATTAGAGATATGTAATGAATGTGATGTGGTCATGGGGTTTGCTTCTGGGCTTGAGGTCATTAATATGAAAGACAATGTATGGACTCACCTCCATGAGTTCCTTTGTAGAGGGTGCGCTCGATGCTTGAGTTACCCTTTCCTCGACGCTTTTTACATTCCAAACCCCTTATTTTTTTTTTCTTTATTTATTTGATTTTGCAAGTCCCCTTAAAAATGTTTCAAGCATTAACACTTCCTTTGATTTTTTATTTGGGATATATTCAAGTCCCTTTTGATTGATAATGTTTTTATTTGCATTAAGACTAGGGGCGATTTCCATCAATGAGGGGGTAGGGATATGGGCTTTGAATTTCCTCATTATCCCTTTTTTTAATTTTTATCATCCAATTGCAATCTACCCCTGGGGATTTATCCCCTTCTTCTCATAAGAGAACGAGGTACATGCCTTTTTGGTGTACATGTAACCACATTACCCAAAAGGTGGGAGAATGGATAAGTTAAGGATGGAAAAGTGGTAAGTATGATCGGGAATAGTATGCTACCCATTTAAAGGAACCACCAATAGTACCCCTTTTCCCTAGGAGTGACAACACAAGACTAGAATGCCTAATATGACCACCAAGGTGAAACAAAGAAAAAAATGTAACTTTTGAGCTTATGATTCATTATCCAACTTCAACCTATGATCATTACTCAAATGTGAATGTATTAAATATGACATTTTATATCAAACAAGGACTAATGTACCTCATAAAGTGTCAAAACACCATATCCTAATGAGTCTTGTTGATTGAGTGTGATGATCCATGTTGGTGAAGGAAGAGACATATGATGGGGGCTAATGGGATTCTCTCTATGGACATGCTGATCATCATCATCATCGAGATCATTGTCTCCATTGTGGGTCATGAGACATGATCTCCTCTAGTTACTCCTAGGTGGGAGGGGGTAACATATGGCTCCAACATGGGGACCTGTGCTCACCGTAGAGGGCATGAGAACCTCAACATCTCTGGTATTCCAAGAATTGCAACCTGCATCACTCTAAAACATCTTGCTACATTCTAACATGCAAGCATTAGTACTACAAGGCAGGGGGATGTTATCCACCCTAGTTTATGAAAATACAAAACCATGCGAGAAAGAAATATTTTTTTTTATTTTCATCAATACATCATTTTTTTATAACATATAAATTCTAAGCTAATATGATTGCATGATACAACAATGGACAATATCAATAAAAGGAAAACAGTGCAATAAATCAAGCACACAACATGACCTATCTAGCCTACCTACCCTACTGTAAATTATTCTAAAGGTAAGAAGTCAAGTCTCCTCCCCGTGATGGGGTTTGAGAAGGGAGATGCTAATGGGTAGTGGTAGTCTCATTCCCTTTAGTGTAGATAATTAAAATGAATCATTGACAAAATTCTTCTCAATCTTATAAGGGCCTTGCCACAAACAATCACATTCATGGTGCATATCTGGATTTCCCTTTCCCTTGTCCCACATCAATACTAATCTTCCTTGCTAAATATTCTACGCTCTAGGACATATTGTTTTGTTATATGTTCAAGTATCCCTTTATTTTTCCAAGGGAGGTGGGTGAGACTTAATCAAGGCAATGTTCCTATGATCATCCTTATGTAATCCATTTTCATTTCCTTGTTTCAAAATTGTGATGAGGCTCAAATATTTGTCTTTGTACTTATCAAGTTGTCTTTGGTAATCTCCCCTTCCAGGCCATATTACATCTGTGATATATTATTCTTGAGTAAAAGGGAGATAATCTTGAGAAATTCCAATATCAAGAGGAGGATCTTTGGGTTCCTCAGAATGGCCTTCCTCTGAAGATGTGTCAAATTCAGAACCACTTCCAAGATTTTCCACACGGGTTTTCTTCGTCGATTGGTTGTATAATATAGCGTGGGCTTCATTTCCAATTTGGATGGTGGCATAAGAGAGGTCCATTTGAAAAGTACTACCCAAAGTTGCAACCCACTTCCTAGATAAAATCATCCACTCAGTATCAGGTACATCAAGGACCACAACATCCATTATAATAATGATCTTGGGATATATAACAAGGCGAACTTCAAGATCTTCGATAAAACCACATACCCCTATATCTTTGGAATTGATCCCACAAACATTTCCATAAGGTCTTGTTATTTCAAATCCTAATTGTTTCATGACCTTCAAGGTTATGACATTTGTTGATGCTCCATAATCAAGCATACAATTGTGAATCCACATATAATTTAGCACTAGAAAAATGAAGAAAGGTGGATACTCCTTATTAGTTCATCTAAAATGATTTCCTTGTAACAATATAGGAGAATCCCTAGGTTCCCCTTGTACCCTTAGGAACATTTCTACCTTGTTTCTCATGGAAGGGATATTGGTTATCTCATTAAGAGGAATGGGTATGTGAAATTTTGTTAATATGCTAGCCATGTCAGTGTTCAAGTCTATTTCATCATTTCTAAGAAATGTTGGTTGAGAAGGAATGTTATAATTTGATGGTAAAGGAACTAGGAGGAGCTTGAGGTATATTCTTTCATCTAGCATAAACTTGCAATTATTTCTTCCTAAGCCTCTCCCTTGACTCTTCATCCATTTAGCTTAGTATTTCCATTATATCCTTCCTAGCGACTTCCAACTAGATTTTCTCAAGTTGTTCTTTGGTCACATTGAATTATTCCTTAGAATATATGATATAAATAGGATCCAATGTATCTAGGAAGTTCATGTAATTGGGGCCTTCATTAATACCATCGTTGGAACTATTTCTAGGACATTCATGCTCCTAATGAGCATCCCCACAAGGAAAAAAACAAGGGGAATCCTCCAGGTTTATGACTTTTGTAGGTGGTAGGGTATTGGGGACCCTTTTCTCATTTAGAGGCCTAGGCTTCCATGTTGGGTTTTTCCTTTGTGGTTGACCTTTTTATGAAGGCATCATAATTTGTTGTTGAATCCTTTCCATGTTTGTAACTTTATTCATCAATAAGGTTTGGGTTTGAGCAAGGCCATTTATGGCTTCTTTGAGTTTCTAAGCCCATGGAGCATCTAGTCTCGGGTTGGTTCAACACTATGTAAATTTCTAGGATTGGTTTCAAACTTAGCTTTAGGGGCATAAAAATGATTGAATTTGGAGGAAAACATATTTTCTTCAATATTGGTGCTTGCTCTTGGGCCTCTCATAGGTCCTTTGGATACTTGTCCTTGAGCACACATCCAAATTTTCCTACGTAAGAATTGATATAAAGAAAAAAAATAACATCATCTTTAGGGCTAATATTATCAGGAATTTGTTGAAGCAATCTTTCAAATATGGTATCAAATTCTTTGACAATTTCATTCTCTTTATTTTTCATCTGACTAAATTGCAACAACAACATGTTAGGATCACCCTTAGTGCCCCATATTTTTATGAATACCTTGTGTAAATAATCCCAAGTCTTGATGCTTTTATCAGGAAGACTATTATACCATCTCCTATAATCTTCTACAATGGTAGAAAAAATAGCCTTATAACTATAGATATTCATCAACATTATTAAGAGGATGAGTTTGAAAACAAGCCCAAAAATTATCTAGATGTTCATCAACGGTAATGGCATCATTACCAGAGGATTTAGGCAACCACTTTTCAAATTTTTGAGGCATGTTACTGTTGATGTTCAGATTGGTCAAGATCCAAATAAAAACCTTACGAGGATAAAATATCCCCTTGTGTTTTTATAGAGGTGGTACTTCTATGTTATTGTTTGGAAGATGTAGCTTGATGTTCTTGGATTGGGCTATCAAATGGAAGAATGCTAAACAAAAAAACCCAAATCTTTGTTTCTGTATAAAATGGTTCTTGATAACTTGATTGCTCTTTGAGTTAAAATTTGCTCGGAAATGGACCAAGCATCTCTTTAACAATGAAAATATGAAAAAAAGATTCAATATCAAAATAAATATATGCTCAGTTCCATTATTACAACCCTTTGAAACATATGCAAGCATAAGATGCATCCATATTTTCTCACAAGAAAAGAGTGAAAAGATGTTGACCACTTCATAGAACTTTAAATGAGTATTGCATTCAAAACTGAAAAGCATTTGATGGACATACTCGAAAAACCTCACACTCAAAAATCCCTAAGTCTAAGAATTCATTAAATTTATACTCGAAATTATTTCTCTATGGATTTTAATACATAAATATATTACACAACATTTCAATAAACCAATTGACTAGTGCTCATAAATAAAGCTTGTCAAATGCAAGGAATAAACCTCCATGAATCATTTATACAACAGTGGATTACATTAACATCCACATATATGGCTGTAAAATACTCCTATGATATTTAAGAAAGATACTTTGAATAATAATAAAAAAAATAACACTAAAAAACTTAACCTTATTTTTTATCTCTGATATACAAACATAAAGCTTTGAGAGATATTGTGTAGAAGAAGAAGAAGAAGACACAAGAAAATGGAGATCTGTATTTGCAGATGAAAAGTTGGTTGTATATTGAATTTTGAATAGTGCTATGATGATATGAATCCCCTTTTGATTATCTGAACTTCTGACCCTTCTTTTATGATACTCCCTTCTTTTAAAACTGCTCTCAATGCTTCTGTGAAGTAGTTAGGGTTTATGTTCTTCTAAAAGTTCCCACATGTTTCTTCTTTTTGGAATTAATGTTTTATTAAATGTTTATTAATTAACTTAGGTCATTAGAATTCGTCCTCCAAGTAGGGCCCACTTAATCCTTTAATAAAAGTTATTTAATAAACTTTTATTTCCAAATAGTGAAGTTGACTTCCTGAAAAGCTCGATTGTGTTTTAAATTTTTTGAACATAATAAGTGACTTGTTAACCATGGAAACTATTATATAAGTAATTTTCATCATCACAAATTTCCAACGAGTTCTCTTGAGACACTTTTTGTGTTATGGACCTCAACTTATATCCTCGAGAAGTCGAGGTTTCAAACAAATTTCTCAGCTAGTCATGAAAAAGAGAGTTGACTGATATTTTTATTTCTTGAAACATTATGGTCAAATTCATCCATTGAGAACTATCCCATTGTCTTCCTTATCAAATTACCTTTCTAACGAGGTATCACTTTCCTCAAACGGATGTCTGAATTGTGAGTTACAAGATCTGGAAGATCATTGCTCAACAATCGTCAATATGGCTCGTGGATTAGTCTTACCCTTTGATTTAATTTCATCCTCTTTAGTCCCACATGCATTATGGTGGATGAAGAATTGGTTTTTATAATGTAAATTCCTTTAATATAATTCATGTGAAGTAAATGAGGTTATGGAGGTTTTAGTGTAACTCTTAGTGCCTTAGAAAAATTCATATCCTCGTAATATTTTGGTCGCCTAATCATTGCCCAGTGATCACCCAGTCAACCTATGAATGTTTGACACGTCATGTACAATAACCACCTAGTCACCTACCATGTTTCACTTGGAGATGTGCCCAAAAATAACTTAGGATAAGACAAATATCACCGACCCGTGTGTTGGGTATGTGTTATATTCTTTGCATGAGTAGTAGTGTTTGAGCATATGCGTCGGGTGTGCAGGGGGGTTTGAGGGGGGTGCAACGCCCTCGAGAAAAAAAATTATGCCTCAGGAAACGTATCACGTGCCTCGAGAAACGTGTCACATATTTAGGTGGTTTTTTGGCACATGGTTTTTGCCGATGGTTTTTCTATTTCCGGTTAAGGAATTAGGGTTGTGGACTAATCCAGGTCATTGGGTTAGGGTTTTGGATGTCGCTTTCTCCTATATGTATATTGTATTGTAAACAATGTATCATACATGAATGAATATAGAATATGTTGGTTTTCTCGGTTTGGGTTTCCAGGGGAAAAAACTCTGTGTAATGTTTGTATTTGTCATTGTATCTTTTCTGTTCTTTTACTGAATATATGTTTGCAATAGATATTGTACAAGGTTAAAATCTACACTGTGAACATGGAAACAAAAAGGAAAATAAGAAAAATAATTTGTGAAATGGAAAATATGAGTGGGCCTAAGTCATAAGTGAACATGGAAATAAAAAGGAAAATAAGAAAAGAAAAGAAAATGGGAATAGAAATAGAAAAGTGAATGTGGAAAAGGCTAAGTATAGAATATGGAGTGTAGAGAGTAGAGTGGAAGAGAGAAAAATGGTTAAGTATGGAGTGGAGAGTCGGGAAGAGAGAAGAGAGAAAAAAAATTAAGTATGAGAAGAGAAGTGAAAGGAATATTAGACTAAGTATGAGAGAAATGACTAAGGGAATATGAGAGTAATGAGAAAAATGGCTAAGTATGGGATGACAGTATGCGATGAGAGTATGAAGAGAGGTGAAGGGTGTGAGGAATGATAAAATGGAGTAGGAAAATGACTAAGTATGGAGATGGAGCAGAGATGGAAGGTGAGAGAAATTACTAATTGATGAGAGTACTTAGTCAAAAATTCGAAAATGGAGAGGAAAAAGGGGCACAACACTTAGGAAAAAATTTCTTGCAATTCTTCAAAGCTCTTGTTGCATGAGTATCTCGAGCATGCAGACTCAGATTTTGATTCCATAAAATGCATGATGAAGGGGAAACTGAGGGCTACACAATGAGATAATGATCGTTCAAAATTTCCTTCTTCTGATATCACTTTTATTTATTTATTCCAAAGAGTGAAAATTTGAGGTGACGAATTCTTTTTATCAACAACTGGCTCCAACTATGGTACAATGACCCCCTGTTGGTTGCTAAGAACACCAGAATCAAGCCAGTTTCCTTCTCCATTGGGATATGGAGTCATCTTCAAACGTTATCTCCATCTAGCAACTACTTTATTATGCAAAACTTGGACTAAAGAAACAAACTATGTACAAAGAAGATCTACCTACCCTATCCTACTTGGAGGAAAGGGACACTTTTCAAGTGTAAGTAGATTTCCAATGGAGCCATTCAAGCATCCATCTGATCTATGGAATGAACTCCATAATTGAAGAACATATCGAGGATGATATCAAGGAGTCAAGATCATGCCCAAATTTTACTGAAGAAAAACTGAGTCAGATGTGATGATAGTCTGAATGCATTGATTGGCCAACAATTCTTTGGAACCATGATTCAATAAAATCAACTCTCAGTTGCTCATGAGTGTTGCAAAATTTAATTTGATGAGAAGTTTCCCATTTGTAAAGTTTTTCATCTTTCTCTTTATTCCCAACCATGTCCAAGATTCTTGATTCATTGACAATGTATTGAAATCATTCTTCCTTCATGCAATGTAAAGCTTTTCCATCATTGTTCTCAAGTTTAATTTCTTCCACCAATTCTTCTTGTTGCCAATGTTCTTGTGGATTTTCATCATTAAGATGCAACCATTGCAAAAATATTGTAACATTTTCCACATGCTAGGTGAAATCTTGTTGTGCATTTGGTGGATACTCTTGAATTTCATTCTTGAACTTGTTTCCTAAAATATCTTCATATGGAGTATATGAGAAGCTTAAATCTTTCACTTGACAATTGGAATTCTCATTTTCATTTTCAATAGTACGACTTGATTTTTTTTTTTTCCAATCTTTGATTTGATTTTTCTTCCAAATCACTCACTTCATTGTCTAGTGTTCATATGGGAGAGGGTGGGTGGGTGGAAAACAACATTGAAATCACTAGAAGGGGCATATGGTTGCATTCTTGGGATGAATTTTTCAACAAATGAATTTTCCAACACATCCCAACTAGTAATGGTCCTAGGAAAAAATTAAAAGAACCACTCACGAGCATTCCCATAGAGAATTTGTGCAAATAATTGACATGTAACATTACTTTCAGTGAGATTGAAAACATTACATATGATTTTGAATTTTAGAAAATGATGCTCTGCATCCTCCAATATTCCCAAAGAATGTGGGAAATTTTTCAATAAAAATGTCTGGCATTTGAAAATCTACTTCTTGCAGATTTAAAGGGATTCTATGCAGTCGCCTCCTTCTTTGGGTACCTATTCATTTTTCTACTTATTTAAAATCCATTGATGCACTTGGTGGATAAGGAAAAGGAGCATCACAACATGAAATAAATTCTTTGGTGGAGCCGCGATGAATATTTTCTTGATATTTTTGAATATTTCCAATTGCTAGGGCATTTAAGAGTTATTTCAATGGAATCATTAGGGAGTTCATGCTCCCAAATATTTGATGTTTATGTTAGATTTTGGGGTAGCTCGGACATGTATTTATACATTGGTGGTGCCTAGAATGTGGATGTGTCTGAGTGACACCCTTTAAAGTGGCTTTTATGTAATGATTAAAGTGAATTTTGTAAGGTTGAGTGACTTAAGTGATTTAAGTCATCTCATTTAAAGATCAAGTTATGACCATTAGATCGTGAGATCCAAGATCTAATCTTGGCCATTGAGATATAGGGTTAGGGTTTTAGTCATTAGGGGATTATAAAAGAAGATCTAAAGAGAGTGAGAGGCATACAATGAGTGCATAGGAGCAAGATGGAGTCTTTCTCATGTACTTATGTCTGAGTGGGCAGGGCCGAGGAAGTGTGCAAAAGGGAAATAAGGATATAGAAATCAAGTGGGATAGGTTATTGTTGCATTGTAATTCCTCTAATGGGCCATTATCCTAGGATGGGAACCCAATATTTTGTCTAATAAAATCAAACTCAGAACTGATTTTCCCGCAAGGCTTTTTCCAAGGGTGTTTACCTTAATCTCGTGTGCAAATGTATTTGGTTTTTGTTTTATGTTTCCGCTTATATTTTCATTGAGTAACCTAGTTGTGCTTTAGTTCAATAAATTTAGTTTTCTCAGAATTAACTGTTGTGTGATAGGTTTAGGAAATTCAACATGGTATCAGAGCATGGACTCTAAAGGAAAATCCATATTGCACGAGATCAATATTTCATAGCGAAAATTTCAGATCTGTGGGAAACTCCAGGTTTACAAATACATGAATTTTTTTTTTAGAAGCTGCAGGTTTAATATAATTAAAAAAAAAATGTACAATAACCATATGACCGTCGTATAGATCCATACGATCCAGAGAAATTAAGTGTGGATCATTGGCTCGTTTGCTCGATCACTGGGCTATGAGAAATCAACCCCGTGATAGATGAGTCCATAGGATTAGTCGCCAAGGTGGATTTGATCCGTATTATTTTCAGCATGAAATGAGAGCGAAGATATAATAAAGAAATGTATAGAGATATCTCGGATATCCAATATTGTAATAGAAATGTATTAGAGATGCAACCATAAACACGGATAAACAATAATACAAAATTTTCTATTAATGAGTGTTGGATGCAGGCCGAATCACGAAGAAATTTTGTTTTTGGAAGAGAAGTATGCAAGAGGAAAAAGACAGCTGGAAGGAAATGCAACACGCATGCATGCATGGAAGACCTAATGATGGTAGGGTTAGGGTTTTTGTAATACATTGTAATGGCTGGTGAGTTGAAGATATAAATAAGTGGTACTTAAGAGATAGATAGAGGGAGATAGACAGGACCAAGAGAGGGATAGAGAGGAAGATAATTGTAAGGATTGTATGAGTGATTAAGCTGGTGAGATAGAGAAGGCCTGAGCGACTTGATCCTGAGGGTTAGATCTCATTTTGAGGAGTCGGGTGTGATCTAGTCAGCCTTGCAGGGATCGAGGAGCATGTGGGAGAGAGGATGAACTAAGACTGTAACCACAGGCGATGTGATATCTTTCTAAAATATAATAAGAGCATGAGAGCCTGATTTTTGTAGACGTAGCCCAAGAGGGGGTCAACCATGGTAACACTGTGTTATGTGACTGAATGAATGTGTCTTTGTGTGTGATTAGTTGATGAATGTTGAATGAATGAAGTAGTTAAGTAGATCTGGTATTTTACATGCACGCATAGAATGAATGTTATAACTAGATGTTAAATGGATTGAATAAAGGTTATGGCATATAAACATAGATCTTTCTCAATCTCAAGTTGCAAACACCTGAGTATTGCAACTACTCATAGATCTATCTCGGGTGAGACTACGCAGTGCACTCTGTGTACTGCGTTGCCTTCTGGTTTACCAGAGGGGCTGATAGTCTTTAAAGGATTTTGTTGGTAAGCTTCTTAGTCTGAACCATGGTCAATCTGTAATGGTCAATGAGAATCAGAATCAGAATCCCTCAATATTAATAAGAGTATATAGATAAAAGGGAAAAACCAACAATGAGCGAAAATGTATAAAGATTGTAAAATACAGAGTGAAAGACTCACTAGAATGGTGGCAACTTATCTCCGAGAAGAGATGTGAAAACTAATCGCATCCACGAGAAGATGATTTTACAATGAGGCTCCAAAGGCCTTTTTATCATAAATACAATCCAAAACCCTAACCTCGGAAGATGAAAATCCAACAGTTTTGTGGACCCATTTTTGGGTAGTTTGATGTATCAACTTCTCGGGGGCGTAAATTTGGCATACAATCTCCGTCTGGGGCACACGATAGCTCGTTGGAAAACATCATTGAGGGGATTCATTTTGGGGGTTCAATAAGGGCCTTCGACTATCATTGAGAAGCTCGATCCCAAAAAAAATTCATTTAGGCCCTCAAAATGGCCTCGGAAGTTAAAAACTACTAAAAATAGTAAATTGCCAAAATTGTCAGAAAACTATTTTGAGTGAGTTGGAAAAGGTGGGTGGCCACTGATATCCACATGGATCAATCCTCCCTCCCTCCTTAGGAAACAATGGTCTCCATTGCGTTGAGTGCCTAGGGGAGAGGGAAACGAGTTTGTTGAATATGCATCTTGATGAGTTGCTTGCCTTGTTGGAGAAGTTGTACTGCTTAGCTTTTTGAAGGTTTTCACGAACCTGTGGCTAGAAGGGTTGGACCTTTTTAACCAGTCTAGCTACATGATATGTTTGTGTGCAGAAGGAATATTTTTTCTTTACAGTAGTCTTGTTGACCTGCTTCTGTTGGATAAAAGGTGTCTGGGCCAAGTTTGTAGTGGTTGCAGTATCCTTCTATTCACCTTTTGAACATATTGTGAAGAAGCCATATTTTGTAGTATGAGATACTACCTTGTGGAATTGTTTAGGTGCTATAATAGTCGAAACCACATCTGGTATCCTGTAGAGATTACCCCTAGATTAAAAATGACACTATGGGGTCAAGACTCATAGATAGCATGGTGCTTCCACATCTATGGTTGGCCCAAGAGAACATCACAAACATATAGTGAGGAAACATCACATAATACCTCATCCTTGAAAGGATGGATGTCGTATGGAAATCGACACTACTGGCTAACACGAAGATCTCGTCCCTGGCGAAGCCATCTAATGTTGTATGGTTGTGGGTGTGGTTTTGTCGACAATCCCAATTGTTTGATGACCTCTGTTGAGATGAGGTTCTTCTGGCTTCCGCTACCAACAATAAAATGCAGTGGGGTCCCCTTCACCCACATCTATGAATGAAAAAGGTGCTCCCCCTCTTTAGGATATGTTGGTTCTTCTGGTTGAACTGTTGTGGTCACGACAATAGAAGTGGGGTCTGCGTCGATGACCTGTCTTTTGTCAGTATTTTCTAAATTAGATTCTTAGTCAGGGTTCGAATCCTTGTCTTTGATTTTGGCCACCAATGACTATTTTGAGCAACATTCATCAGTGTTCTGGCAGGGGATTTTATGGAAATCAAACCATTTTTCAGTTTTTTTCTTTGTCTTCCCATGACCCTTCTTTTCCTTTGGTTTTCAGGAGATTGTTTTTTAGGGTCGTCTTTATCATACTTTGGTTGTTGCGGATTTGTAGACCCAAACTTCCATTTGTTCTTGTGCTTAAATTTGTGCTCGATTTTAATAACATATCGATAAGCAACACTGAGTGATGAGATGTCTAGAAAATCGATTTCAGTTTGGATGTATCTGTGTAGAGCCCCACGTTATTTCCGAACCAAATTTTGTTCGGAGTCTTTGATACCCATCTCGGTGCGCAAGGTATGGAAGGTATTGGTGAACTCTAGAACTTCTTGGCCCCTCTCTTGTTGTAGTGTGGTCCATCTCATATACTAGTCCTCATAGTTTCCAATAGGGTAATACTATTCCTTTACCGTGCCCACAAAAAAATCCCAAGTAGGATCAACCCCATATATTCTAGACTCTTCTATGAAACTTTTCTCTTAGTAAGTTTCCCTCTCATGCTGAAGTGTGGTCCATCTCATATACTAGTCCTCATAGTTGCCAATAGGATAATACTGTTCCTTTGTCGTGCCCACAAAAAAATCCCAAGTGGAATCGACCCCATATATTCCAGACTCTTCTATGGAAATTTTCTCCCAGTAAGTTTCCCACCAATGTTTTATATGGGGGAGATATTTAAGGAGTGTGAAGGTGATATTTTCCCCGTTGGAAAAATGGTGAACAAAGAAATAAACTTCTAACAAATTTAACCATTTGTCTAGGGCATCCACATATATCTGACCTTCAAATACAAGAATATCAAAATTAACCTGTACCTTGAAAGGAGAGGTGCTTCCAAAGTGGTTGTTTGATGAATATTCTCTTGTTTCTATCGGCAGGTGTTGAAGGATGTGGGAAAAATTCTCCATCATTTTATCCTTCTATCGCGTGAGAGCTTGCTCGAGCAACAGATTGATATAATCGTCTGCTCCATCGTTTTTATTTTCTTCCACCATGGAGGGTTTCATGGGCATGAGAGAGAAATTTTCTTCAAGAGAGACAAGCTTGAGACACAACTTTCTATACTCGGACCTTGTCGGGGACATGCACTGAAAAAAATGATCAAGAGCAGCTTACTCTGATACCACTAATCTAGATTATTTTCAGCACGAAATGAGAGAAAATATATAATAAAGAAATGTACAAAGATATATCGGATATCCAATATTGTAATAGAAATGTATCAGAGATGCAACCATAAACACATATATACAGTAATAAAAAATTTTCTATTAATGAGCGAAAATGTACAAAGACTGTGAAATACAGAGTGGAAGACTCGCTCGAATGGTGGCAACTTATCTCTGAGAAGAGATGTGACGACTACTCGCATCCGTGAGAAGATGATTTTACAATGAGGCTCCAAAGGCCTATTTATCATAAATAAAATCCAAAACCCTAACCCTGGAAGATGAAAATACAACAGTGTTGTGGACCCCATTTTGGGTAGTTTGGTGTATCAACTTCTCGGGGGTGTGACTTTGGCATACGATTTTCGTCTGGGGTGCACGATAGCATGTTGGAAAGGTATCATCGAGGGGATTCATTTTGGGGGCTCAATAAGATCCTTCATATATCATTGAGAAGAACGATCCCAAAAAACCTTCGTTTAGGCCCTCAAAATGGCCTCGAAAGTTAAAAACTACTAAAAATGCTAAATTGCCAAAATTTCCAGAAAACTGTTTTGAATGATTTGGAAAAGGTGGGTGGCCACCGATATCCACCTGGATCAGGATTATACTTTATGATAGATTTATGTGGTGTACAGTTGAGGCCAAGAGCGAGCCGAGGCAGCTCAAAGTGAAGACGAGCTGAGGAAGAATAACAATCATCGGTTGATGTTTGATAATGAGTGGGCATGGAGTCGGTCGCACCCGCAGGCTGTGGACTGGGTGAATCCATGTGAACAGCCGACCCTGTAGAGGTCAAGAGGATGAGAGGTGAAATCACCAAACATAGAGACCTACTGGCTAAGAGACGAACATGTTGACAGTAGAGGGAGTCAATGGTAGTGCATTCGAGAAGACTTGGTAGCAGGCTTGCATGGAGTGTGATAAAGTTGCTGGAGTAAAATTGCTAGCAGAGAGTCAACGTGTGGGAATAAGGCGAAAGGAGCTGCCATTTTCAATAGTCAGTACGGGTTCAACCGTCGTAACAACAAGCACCACATCCAGCCACCAAAGCAACGACAACAAGCCTCACAGGGTTGTGGGCACGTGTATGCTGGATTATGTCGGTTGCACAGGCTAAGGAGAATCCACCAACATGATATGGAGAAAGGAATATGACTACAGCGCTGGAACCAAGACACGGGTTGGTGTGAGAGAGGTGTATGCTTAAAAAGTTACACATAAAAACAAGGACAACTGAGGAAATCCAACACATAAGGAAGTTGCAGAATGGGATTCGGTCGCGACAGAGGCAGAGGTAGCCTGTTGATAGTCAAACAATAGAATAGTGGAAATAATTGGCCGTGAAGGGGTCAACAAGGAGTTAAGATCATGGGTTGTTGTAGCAGTTGCTTGCTAGATTAGAAGTCGTTGGTCAACACTCAATCATCTAGAAAGAGTCAAAACACTAGACCAACAGGGCCAGGAAGCCCCGGGCATACCCAACATGGGTCGGGTAGGTTCGGGCAACACCCGAGAAGCAGGAAGACTGGCACGAATTTTTTGGGAAGCAAGAAAAATTGTTAGGAAACATGCTGAGATAGTCAAGTAGTGCCCAGAAAGGGCTTGAGTAGCCCATAGAAGCATCGAGAAACATTAGGAGGCTGTGGGCATCCCTGAGAAGCCTTGGGAAGATGTTTGAGCAGTAGGAAATAGGTCTAGGAGCAGGCATCCCCAAGAAGCCTTGGGCAGAGGTTTGAGCAGCGGGAAGTAGGTCTGGGCAATGAGCAGCAGGACTAGGAAATAAGTAAGAGAAGTGAAATCTAATTTTTCAATAGGTTGTTGAGATGGCAACATTGGGGATGAGTTGTGGATAGTGACTTATCTCGCCATATGACGGGAATGAGATCGATGTTCCTTATTGTTTCAGAGATGAACTCAGACTTGCATGTGGGAAGTGGGGTCGACACCATGCATGCATTGAAGGGGGTTGGATGGGTCAGATTCTAGCTAGATTCATGTGGTTCTCTAGAGGTAGCAGGAGTGATATATGTCCCAGGGTTGAAGTTTCTCTCAGTATCAGCCTTGGAGGACATGGGGTATGCAGTTATGTTCAAGAATGTACATGTACTCATACGTTTAGAGGGAGAAGATACCCAGAATGTATCAGTGTGGCTTGACATCAAGGAGGGTATGTTTCACATGGTGTTGGGACAACCTGTAGTGGGTCTAAGGGGATTTTGGATCATAGATCAAATTAGAGTGTAACAGAGGTAGAAGGAAGGTATTCCAGTTCAGAGAAAGCAACTACAGTAGCAGTATATTTTATGGGGTAAGAGATTGATATAGGAGGAGGTTCTTCCAGAAGTACCTTCCTCGCTAAGAGGGAGTGTTAAATTTTAGGGTAGCTTGAATATATACTTGTACATTGACAATGCCTGACATGTGGAGGTATCCAAGCTACACTCTTTAAAGTGGCTTTTATGTAATAACTAAAGTGACTTTTGTAAGGTTGAGTGACTTAAGTGATTTAAGTCATCTCAACGAAAGATTAATTTGTGATTGTTAGATAGTGAGATCCAAGATCCAATCTTGGTCATTGAGATCTAGGGTTAGGGATTTAGTCATTAGGGGATTATAAAAGAAAATCTAAGGAGAGTGAGAGGCACACAATGAGTGCATAGGAGCAATAGGGAGTCTTGCTCATGCACTTGTGTCTGAGTAGGCAAGGCTGAAGAAGTGTGAAAAGAGGCAGCAAGGAGATAGCAGCCAAGTGGGCTAGGATATTGTTGCATTGTAATTCCTCTAATGGGTCATTATCCTAGGATGAGAGCCCAACACCTTATCTAATAAAATCAAACTTAGAACTGGTTTTTCCGTAAGGGTTTTTCCAAGGGTGTTTACCTGAATCTCATGTGCAAATGTGTTTGGTTTCTGTTTTATACTTCTTCCTATATTTTCGTTGAGTAACCTAACTGTGCTTTAGTTCAGTAAATTTATTTTCCTTAGAATTAACTGTCGTGTGCTAGGTTCAAGAAATTCAATAGGTTCTTAGTTCTTAAAGGTTGTGATATTTGACTTGTGCCCAAAGATCCAAGACCATTATCTTTGAGGTCATTCAAATATCTCTCAATAATATTTTTGTAACATCGGTGCATTTAAAACAAGTAGTAGTCTTCTTGAATCTTATTTTTGAAACTTTGAACCATGGAGACTCTGGTTTTTCAATCAGATCTAAAATAAATCCTCAGCTATCTTGAAAATAAATGGTTCCCCGGTATGGTCACAAAAAATGTTGATGTTTAGATTGGTTGAGATCCAAACAACAACCTCATGAGGATAAAACACCTCCCTATGTTTTATAGAGGTGGTACTCCTTTGTTATTTTCTAAAATATGTAGCTTGATGTTCTTGGATTGGGTTTTCAAATGGGATAATTCTAAACAATAAACCCCAAATATTTATTGCTTTAGTTTGTGTTATAAAATGGTTCTCAATAACTAGATTGCTCTTTGAGTGCAACAATTGCTTGGAAATGGACCATGCAACTCTTTAACAATAAAAAATATGAAGAAAGACTTCAATATGAAAATAAATATATGCTCAGTTTCATTATTACAACCCTATGAAACATATGCAAGCAGAAGATGCATCCATATTTTCTCACAAGAAAAGAGTGAATGATGTTGACCACTTCAGAAAACTTTAAATGAGTATTGCATTCAAAACCGAAAAGAATTTGATGGGCATACTCCAAAAATATCACACTCAGAAATCTCAAAGTCTGAGAATTCATTAAAGTTATACTCCAAATTAGTTCTTTGTGGAGTTGAATACATAAATATATTACACAACATTTCAGTAAACCAATTGACTAATGCTCAGAAATAAAGCTTGTCAAATGCAAGGACTAAACCTTCATGAATCATTTAGACAACCCTGACTTACATTAATAGCCACATATATGGCTTTAAAATACTCCTACGATCTTTAAGAAAGAGACTTTGAAGAATAAAAATAAATAACACTAAAAATCACAGCCTTATGCTTGCTCTTTGATATACAAACAAAAAGCTTTGAGAGAAATTGTGTAGAAGAAGAAGAAACAAGAAAATGAAGATTTGTATTTGCAGATGAAGAGTTGGTTGTATACTAAAGGTTGAAAAATGTTATGATGATATGAACCCCCTTTTGATTATTTGAACTTCTAACCCTTCTTTGATGATGCTCCCTTCTTTTAAAATTGCTCCCAATGCTTCTTTGAAGTATTTAGAGTTTTTTTTTTCTAGAAGTTCCCACATGTTTCTTCTATTTGGAATTAATGCTTTATTAAATGATTATTAATGAACTTGGGTCATTGGAATTTGTGCCTCCAAGTGGAACCCACTTAATCATTTAATAAAAGTTATTTAATAAACTTTTATTTCCAAATCTTGAAGTTGACTACTTGAAAAAAGTGGACCGTGTTTTAATTTTGTTAACATGATATGTGACTTGTTAACCATGGAAACCATACTATAAGTAATATTCATCATCCCTGATTTCCAACGAGCCCTCTTAAGTAAAATTTGGAGATCTATATTTCAACTTATAACATCCAGAAGTTTAGATTCCAAACATATTTCTCAACTAGTCATGAAAAAGAGTTGACTGATATTTTAATTTCTAGAAAAATTATGGCCAAATTCATCCATCAAGACCCATCCCATTGTCTTCCTCATCAAATTACCTTTCCAACAAGGTATAACTTGCCTCAAACGAATGTCTAGATCATGAGTTACAAGCTTGGAAGATCGCTTCTCAGCAGTGGTTGATCTGGATCACAGATCAATCTTAGCCTTTGATTTAATTCTTCCCTCTTTAGTCCCACAGGCATTTTGGTGGATGAAGAATTGGTGTTTATAATTCAAAGGCCTTAATTCATGTGAAGTAAAGGAGCTTATGGATCTCTTAATGCCTTAGAAAAATTCATATCCATGTAATATTTTGGTCGCCCAGTCAACCTATGAATGTCTGACACATCACGTCCACTCACCACCCAATCACCTGCCACGTGTCATTTAGATATGTGTCAATAAATAACTTAGTATAATATAAACAATATAAAAACAAGTGAATGCGGAGGTAGGTAGTAAATCATGAAAATCACTGTGACAACAAAAAGGAAAATAAGAAAAAGAATTTGGAAAATGGAAAATAAGAGGAAAATGGAAAAATAAAAAGAAAATGGAAAATGAAACAATGGAAGTTAAAATGCAAGAGAAAATAAAATAAAATGGAAATATAAATAGAAAAGTGAATGCGGAAATAGCTAAGTATGGAATATGGAGAGTAGAGTGGAAGATAGAAAAATGGTTAACTATGGAGAAGAGAGTAAGGAAGAGAGAAGAGATAACAATGGATAAGTATTAGAAGAGAAATGAAAGGAATATGATACTAAGTATGAGAAAATGACTAAGGGAATATGAGAGTAATGAGAAAAATGGCTAAGCATGGGATGACAGTATGGGATGAGAGTATGAAGAGAGGTGAAGGGATAAGAGAAGAAAATGGTTAAGTGTGGAGATGGATGAAGAATAATGAGACAATGAGCTACATGAGGAATGAGAAAATGGAGTAGGAAAACAACTAAGAATGGATATGGAGAGGATATGGAAGGTGAGAGAAATGGCTAAGTGAGGAGAGTACTTAGTCAAAAATTCGAAAATGGAGAGGAAAAAGGGGCACAACACTTACAAAAATTCTTCTTGCAATTCTTCAAAGCTCTTCTTGCATGAGTATCTCAGGCATGTGGACTTGGATTTTGATTCCATAAAATGCACGACGAAGAATAAATTGAGAGATATGCCATGAGATGATGATCGTTCAAAATTTCCTTCTTTTGATATCAATTTTTTTTATTATTATTCCAAAGAGTGTAAAATTGGGATGACCAATTTTTTCATCAATAGTTACGAGAGTATTTTGGGATTGCATACATATCTAAAGGTTTGAAAACATTGGAAACCCATTGATTTTGAGCCATTGGAGATAAATGAATCCTTTGATAAAATAAGGATTTGACTACAGGATAATTATGAGGAGGTTTTACTTCATAAGACTTAGTAGGATTAGCAAACCTCATATTAGGCCCTTGGTTAGTGCTTTCAACACTTGAAACCAATGGAGTCACCAAATGATCTCATCAAGCAAGGATCATCAAGAGGGAAACAAAGGGGTTATTCCCTTAATGGAGTTGGCAGGTAAGCTTGTAGAATAAGGATTTGGGGTGAGCTTACCAAAAGAATTTCGTAGAGAAAATGAACCAATTCTCCCCAACAACGATGCAAAAATGTTATCGTAGGACTTGAACTTGTGCAAATCCCTTCACAAGATATCGATCTTTCATAACAATTGGATTAAGTAATTTTCATTGTCACCTAGACAAATACTTTCCTCTTTTTAGTGTTGGGTAAATATCCAACACAAGGGAGGCTTCCCTTGTGACCTCAAGGGATTCTATAGCAAGCTAGAGGCAAGTCTATGACCCCCTATCTTTGTCAATTAATGAGATAATATAGGTTTTAACGAGGCAAGGAGAGTTGAATCAATTTTAGGTGAGATAATTGGTTAACATGTGTAAGGAAATTTTACCAATGCATACAATGACAATTACCAAATCTAACAAATGAATAATCACCTTTAGAAAACTAGCTATCAAGTGAGAAGGTTGTTATAAAAAAATTGTAGCAGTAAACAATGATTATACCATCCAGGAATGTTTTATAACAACAACAAGAAACCAACCTTCAAAAATTGTAAATAAAATCTTAAAATATAGCCCTTAACAAGTGAAATAAAATCCAAGTGTTCAACAATGACTTTGTCCTTCTTAAACCACAATATTAAGTAAGTATTCAAGAATCCAATTAAGCCCTAATGGTTGTAGAAAACATTTATAACATCAATGATAAATATAATTAGTTTTCCAAGCGTTGAGTTAGAATTAGTTTGTAAATGAGGTTAGGTATCTAATTATCAAGTTTCTTTGAGAGAGAGAGAGAGAGATTTTAAACTAATGCTAGGGTTTTAATCATCACTTGCAATCATGAAGACTAGTGTTGTTTTATTCTTGTGAAAAATGGAGTCAAGGAAATCACCATAAAGGAATCTATGCAAGAGAAGAGGTGAAGGTTTAGATGCCTATTATTATCCCCTCATAAGCCTAGGTAAAACCTTAAAATAAGAGAATCTAAAGTATATCCTCTTATAAACCCTATATACCATCTCACTCCTTTTCTAGCATCTAGCGAGGACAAACAATTGAATTAAGTCAAATGATAAAGTTTATCCTCTCATAAACCCTAGGTTTTGACTTCAAAGATAAGGTTGGGGGGATGTTCTCTCACAATCCTGAACCTTATCCTTGTATGCTTCAAAAAATTAAGGTAGATGCAACATGGGAAGGGGATAGCCACTCTTAATCCTTCCATCAGGTTTCATAATTAATAAAGAAAAACAATGATAATATGCAACTATTACCTCTATAATAGAGCATTCACCAAAATATACCAATAATTAACACTTCAACATGAAAAAGAACCTACTAGACAAGTTTCTATCATGAGGAAACCCTCATTTTCATGAAGAATCCACCAAAACAAGACAAAGCATCCATTCAAGTCACTCCCAAAGTGTGCATACGACCTCCATAGCGAAAAAGAAGAGATATAAGACAAGTAGAAGTGATGAATCACAAGTGTGAGTTATGATTTGAGGTTGAGGTAGTTCTAGCCTCTTAATATGAGGCAATCCTAGCACTAAAGCCCCTCAAAGCCCCTCAAAATAAAAGTAACCTAAGATACAAGTGAGATAGGTCAAGGTTGGACCCTCAAGTAGCCTCTAGGGAAAAAATATAATGAAAATATAGAAACATGTCCCATCAAAGGTGGCACCTGTGGTATGGAAGCCTCTAAAGGATATGTCGTCATCCTCAAGAAGTGAAAAGGTTCCTCCAAAAGCCACATCTCTCTATGAAAAGGTGCAATAAATGTCAAAGGTCATGTCTCATCTCCAAAAGATCACATCTCATAACCATCAAGCACCAAGTCATGAACAAGAAGCAACTCTCAAGCAAGGTGGCTAAAACCCCATCAAGGGGTGACATCACCTATCACGTGTGGAACATCCAAGAGCTAGGGCATGACATCATGGGTGCATAAGGCTCCATATACTCTTCTAAGAGGTCTTCCATAATCTCTAAGTGAAACATCATGAAGCCAAGCCCTAATGAGCTTTGGGGTACCCTACCCAAGGTGAGGGGCTTCTTGCCCTATGAATGATCATCAAGCTATATATGCAACATCAAATCCCATTTTCTCATTGTCCAAGGCCCAAGAGGTGTGAAAAGGTGCCTCATGCCATGTCAAGTCATCCAAGGACCTAACGCTCTGACTCAAATATGTAAATTCCTATGAAAAGTGCATAACGTCCTCGGATCAAGCACAAGGACGTCCTCCAAAGACAATTTCAGGTGCACCCAAGTCAGTCAAAATCATGGAATCAATTAAAACCAAATATCATAGGGGCCAATAATCCTTAGAATCATACAAAGTAAGCCATCTATTAATACAAAAGCCAAATGAACAACTCTCATATGGTATCTCCTTCAAAATTTACACAAGCTCAAGACTTTATGCAATTTGGAAAGTTTAGGTATGGGAGGACCATCAAAAGAACCTATTAGGTGTGTCAGTACCCAAGTAGAGAGATATTTCCCAGAAGAACCCACCAGATATATGCAATGAATGTGAGGTGGTCATGGGGTTTACTTCTGGGCATGGGGCCATTAACATGCAAGACAATGTATGGTCTCACCTCCATGAGTGCCTTTGTAGAGGGTGTTCTCGGTGCTTGAGTTACCCTTTCCTTGGTGCCTTTTGCATTCCAAACCCCTTATTTGTCTTTTTCTTTATTTACTTGATTTTTCAAATCCCCTTAAAAAGATTTCAAGCATTAGAAATTTCTTTGCTTTTTTATTTGGGATATATTCAAATCCCTTTTGATTGGTAATGTGTTTATTCGCATTAGGACTAGGGGCGATCGCCATTAATGAGGGGATAGAGCTAAAGGATGGCTTATGGATTTTGAATGTCCTCATTATCCCTTGCTTTTTTTTTATCAGCCAATTGCAATCAACCTCTAGGCCTTTAGCCCTTCTTCTCATAAGAGAATGAAGTACATGTATTTGTTAGGAAATTTAGACACATGGGAGTTAGTTAATATCAACTTGGTCTAATGTGTTGTTAGGTAAAAGTGTGTTTATTTAGTATGCATTTGTAGTTATTAAATCAGACGTTCACGATATGTTTCTGACATAGAGTGTGTTAGCACTGGAAGTCACCTCTGGATTGTTGCAGAGGTAAGCCCAATACCCATCAGTCTGTATGTCACAATGAATATTTTTAAAGGGTGGTCTAATGGATGCAGTCTCAAGATTATATTGCTTTAACTCGAAAAACTGGGCTGGAATGCACAGACAAGTGAGGTATCAATCTAACTTAATTCATTAAGTTGTAATAAGGGTGAGTAGGGGCGAGAACTTGAGGAAAATGAAGAGGTCTTCTATGGACATCCGGTCTTCTAGCAACCTAAGGAGGAAAAACTCAGAAGGCAAGATCCTCTTGGTTCAGAGTTTCGGCGAATTAAATGAAATTATCACTCAACTGAAATCAAACATACATCACAATTTAATGACAACAACCTGGCTGGATCATCCATGCCCGAGTCATTCAACATTGGAGGGAAAAGACACAATAGAAATTGATTAAAAATGGTCTCGGTGTCATTATGATAAAGCCTACATCAAAAGAACACAACTACCCTTGACTGGATCCTCCATGCTCAAGTTTTCTAACACGGCCATTCATAGAGATATGAAAAGAAGTTGACTTACATTAAACAAGAATTCTCAAATACAGATACATAACCATAAGAACCAGAGTTTCATTAAAACTTTACAATACGGGAGCCTAGCTCAACCATCGACACTAAAAAAATATGAGGAAGACTCCTATATACTCAGAGAAAAACTACGGAAGTGTGCTCGAGTCTTTTCATTGAAGGAATTATGTCTGCATGCTTCCTGGAAGACTGTGCATGCAATCTCCTATTAGAAGCGAGCTCTTGTCAGACACAATCGTGCTTCAAGAAGGTTCTGCAGCTGAGCCGACTTGCTGACAGTCCTTTCTCGGGCTTTCCATTTATGGTGGAAATGATGTTCAACCACCACCAACTAACTTCAATAACTGCTTCATTGGGATCGAGAAGGTCCGATTCAGCATTGCACTTGTGGAATTTGACGGTCTTTGCATTCTTCCATCTGGATCTAAGTCGGATGCTTGGGAGGAGGCTTGATAATAGACCTGGAAACTAACGATGTGATTGTCGCGCTCGACATGGAATAACGGATGTGGAGATGGCTAGGTGGAAAACATGGATGAGAAGAGGAAATTGAGGATAGCATGGGGGCCACACAAGCAGTAGTTGAGGTGTAATGGGATGGAGGTTATGTGGAGCAAGGTGGCATGGGTGGCAGGAGATGAGAAGGGGAGATGCGATAGGTGGGATAGTGAGTGGAGGACAGGTGTGAGGGAGTGAAATTTATAGGGGAGCGGGGGATGTGAAGGACAGAGGAGAGAGATGGAGTGGGGGACAACTGACAACAGGATAGAGCGGCCACTTGTCGACCTAGGATAGGGCCTTATATGCACATGCTCATATCGGGGCTGTGAAAAGTGGTTTTATTCTTCACCACTTTTGGGCCCGATGTGTGTCTTTGACTGACACGTAGCGTCTCCACAAAACCATGGTTTCAAACTCGGCCTGCCCTACAATTTTTATCATTCATGCATGTTGGGGCCCCGATATGATCAACAACCATTGATCTTGAGCACTCAAATCTCAACCGCCCAGATCTACGTGCCTCTTAGCACAGCGCGCCAAACGGTCACATCGACCCTGATGAACTTAGGATAACTGTCATTTAGTGGGTTTTTAGCCCCTTTCTTCACCTTTTGTCACCTAGAGTCCAAAACCAAGGGAAAAACATCCTCCCTACAGAAACATGTGATAACATTAGGCTCCATGGGGAATAGAGTCCTCCCTGCGAGGCTCTAAGATCTCTTTTGCAACTCCATTCGCCTTCTGTTGGGTTGTGGAGTCACCCATAAAACCGGAAACAAAAAAGAAAAAAAATATTTACAAAGACATGGGAGCCACTTATGGCTCAAATAAAGAACTTATTCAGAACCATTTATAGGGCCACCAAAAACTTCATCACCCTCCAAATTCTACAACCTGTAAGTGTTGTTTGGAAATGCTTCAGAAATCTTGAAGGGACCGATCTAAAGGGCTTCAAATTTTCCATGTTTGCCTCTATCCTTTCTGGGTGCATCCCACTTAAGTACTAGATCTCCCAGCTGGAAATATTATTTTCTTCTCTTCCTATCAAAATCTTGCTTGATCTCCTACTGATGGTCATGTGCTCTATTCATCGCCTGCTCTCTAGTCTGTGGGAATTCTACCAGTTGATGAATTCTTCTGATCATATCGTCAGGTTCTCCTTGGTAGTCCTGAAAGAATTTTTCCACAAGTAGGGTGAGCTGGGAATGAAAAATTGCTTCAGTCCCATATACAATTTTGAAAGGAGAGATACCCATGGACCTTTTTGTTGTCACTAGATCGGTCCACAAAGAAAATTTGAGCTTTGAATCCCATGCTTTCTTGTTGTCCTCTAGCAGTCTTTTGATGATATTTATTAGGCTTTTGTTAGAGGACTCTGCTAATCCATTGCCTTGAGGGTAGTAGGGGGTAGAGTGGGTAAATGAAATCCTAAAATGCTCACAAAATTTGATCAATGGCTCAGACTTGAAGGATGCAGTGTTGTCAGTGATGATCTTGTTCATAAAACCAAACCTTGCCATAATATCTTCAAGAAAAACCAATGATCACTTTGTGAGAAGCACTCCTTATGGGAATAACTTCTATCCACTTGGTAAAATAGTCTGTTGTAGTTAATATCCACCTGTGATGACCACTTGAAGCAGGATGAATTTCCCTAATGAAGTCCAAACCCCATTGTTGAAAGGGTCCTGAAGCTACCACATGCTTCAATGGCAGAGACTTGAGTTGCTGCTTCCCAGAGAATTTTTGACATTTGATGCAAGCTCTAAATTTTGGACAGACATCAGTGAATAGATTAGGCCAAAAGTACCCAGCCCTAAGAATTTTATAGGCCGTGGTTCTCTAGAAATGTTGTCCCCCACACAGGTTGTCATGAAAATAAAACATAATGTTTTGGGCCTCCTGTGGGTCTAAACATCTCAGAAGCACACCTAAAGGGTATTTCCAGTACAAGGCCTGGTCAATAAGGAAATATTTAATTTCTTTGAGCTTTAAATCTCTTGCCTTGATCTTCCCCATTCCATCTGAGGTCACAACTCTTGCATAAAATATATAATGTCTTTATACCAGGTGCATTCTGCCAATGGAGGGTCGTCTTGAGGGATTTTATCAGGCACTTTAGCCTGTTGATTCTTCGAGCAAGTGTTGATGAAGTTAACCTCCAAAGATTTACAATTGGATTAGACCAACAACTTGGCTAAACCTTAGCCTTTAACTAATTTGGTGGGTTTTATTTCCAGCTCGAATTCAAGGATTTTGGCAATCCACTTACTCCTTCTTCCATCTATGTCAGGCTGAATGAGAATGTCCTTCACAGTAGCTAAACGAACATATGCAATAACCCTTGAATGAAGGACATAGGTTATGAAATCCTTGAGGCCTTTCACCAATAGCTTCCACCCTGCTTGAATCAATCCTGACCCCCTCAGCTGATACTATGTGTCCCAAGAACTTTCCCTCTTTCATGGCAAACAATGACTTCTTGGGATTTAAGGAAAGGCCAAATTTCCTGCATTTTAAGAAGACCCTTTTTAAATGTTCACAATGTTCTTTATCAGAGTTAGATAAAACTGTAATGTCATCCAAATAGATGACCACAAATCTATCCCTTTCCCCTATGAAAGCTATGTCCATGGCTCACTGAAATGTTGCTCCTGCGTTCATCAGTCCAAAGGGAATTTTGGCATACATGAATGTACCCTAGGGAGTGGTGAAGGTTGTCTTTTCTCTGTCTTCAGGTAGAACAAATATTTGATTGTAACTAGAAAATCCATCAATCATGGAAATCTTGGATGCACATGTTACCCTCTGTAATATGTGTTCCATCTTTGGCAGCAGGTAATTGTCCTTCTTGGAGCTTTTGTTCAGGTTCCTGAAATCAACACAGAGTCTGATTTCTCCACTCTTTTTCCTCATCGGGACCAGGTCGTCCACCCATTTAGAGTATCTCAAAGGGACAATTATTTGGGCATCCAACAACTTCTTTACCTCCCTTTCCATAATAGGCAGCAACATAGGATTTATTTGTCTTAATTTCTGCCTAAATGGTCTAGCCTCCTCTTTCAATGGGATATTATGCTCAATGATAGTTGTGTCATATGTTTTAAGGTCTTCATAGGTCTAGGCAAACACATCAAAAAATTCTCTTAATAACTCAATATACTCGTCCCTTTGTTTCTTCGACAAGCTGCTTGACAACTTGACAAATTTTGGATTCCTCTCTGTGCCAATATTGCACTCGGCCACATCAACATCATCATTTGAGATTTTACCCTTCAATGCCACATCATTTATATCAAATAACCTTTCCAAAGGGACCATTCCCTTTGGGATGTGATTTCTTGGCAGTTGAACAATATGATGATCAACAATCTTGTTCAGAAAAACATCAGCATGAGGATCTATGTCAGAACCAGGATCTTGATCGATGTGTAATGCAGAAAACTTATCCACAGTTTCCAGGAATCTTTTGATTTCAAGATCATCCTCAAACACCTTCCAATGCTTGACATTATCAGGTATAGAGGGCCTGTATTTTACTTCTATATCATACCTGATCTTGGGTGGCAGAGGAACTCCGAGATTGCTCGTTGAAATAGCAAAAGAGTCAGCCATGACATTCTCTTCTCTAGGAATAAATGAAATGTTGAAAGCCGAGAAAAAACTGTCAATGAGGTCCCATACTTCATTTCTGTAACTTCTGAGCCGAAGGTGTTTGGCCTGATAAATATTTATGATCTACTAGACAATCAAATCAATATCTCCAAACACTAATATCTCTTCAATCCCCATATCTTTTGCATCCCTCAAACCCAAAACAAGAGCTTCATACTCTGCCACATTATTGGTAGCTTAAAATTCTAACTTGTATGATAGAGATATAATTTATTGAACATGTGAAACAAGGACCACCCCAGCACCAACACCTTCCCTAGAAGAGGCTCCATCAAAGAACATTTTCCAAACAGAGGTAATCAGAGGAGAATATTCACAGAGATTAAGGGATTGTTTTCTGATTTCAAGAGGAGGTTCAGGGACATTAGTGAGCTAGAATAAGCTGGATCCCAAATCAATATCAAGGGAAAAGATAGTATGATTGGTGGGGTCTGCTTCATCACTAATAATATAGGCTAGCTGAGCTTCTCTGTATAGTATTCTATGCTCCCCCCCAAACACAGGAATAGTAGCATATGTGAGTTCCATCTACAATGTTCCCCCAAGTCTTTTTATCCAAGATCTTGACAATAACATGCCAAAATTTGGGGGAACATCAACCACTACAATATCTATGACCACACTTTTCATGGGCAGCTGAAACAAGGTCACAACCAGATCTTTGATGACCCCAAGACATTGCACCCTCCTTGAATCAAAAGAATACAAGTCATGGTATGCTTTAGTGACTTCTAGTCCTAGTTCCTTCATGAAAGTTTTGGGCATGAGATTATGAGAGGCTCTTGAATCCATCAGAAAATTATGCAGTGCCTTATCATGTATGTTTAGTGATGTGTAGAAGGGAGGGGATGAATCATCTATATCTTCTACCATGGGACCTAAGATGATTGTTGGCTTTTCGTCTTACAAATTGATTGAGTATGTGGGATGATTCGAGGGTTTAGGCAACGACAGCTTAGATAGGGATATCCTAAAGTCCTCATGCTTGACCAGCTCTAAAAGGGGGACAGGAATCCTAATCTTCTGAATTTCATTCTCAAAGTTAAAATAGGAGGGGGGCTTCAAAATTTCTCTTACCTCTAGGATGGGACCTTTGGATACTGGTGGGAGGTTCTGTGTTTCCTTCTCCTTGCTTTTGCTTGCTACATATTTAGCAGGCTTTTATGCTCTGGTAGGCCAATCAGGAACATTGGGATTTCCTCCTTTCTTTTTGGACCTGAGGTTGTATCTATTTGGGTTGTTACTGTCCTTATCCCCCTTGCTCAACTCGTTTAATTGGTTTTCCATGAGAGACTCCTCGTTTTTCTGATTGAGTTAAGTGAGGAGAAGAGGATGTGCCTTCAAGACAATGAATTTATGGATCGAGGTCTTCTTCCCCTCCACCCTCATCTATAACAAGGTTGTTTTGAAGAGGGTTTTGTATTTTCTGATCATCCCTATCTTTGTTCCGAGGTTCTCTTTTCATAATATGAGGAGCATTGTTATTCGGCCTACTGAAGATGCCTTTGTTATCAACATTTTGAGGATTTATGTATGTCTACTTCCCTTCGAATTCCAACCTTTCCATTATAGCTGAAAGTGATTTTAGTAACTTGGTTACTTCATCCATTTGATGATGGGGGGGGGTAGGGGAGAGGAATTTGAGGTTGAGGCTTCAGAACTTCCTCTTCCTCTATCTCTATCAGCCTTATTCCTGAGTCGGTCAACTTCCAATATATTAGACTGTACTTCTAGGGATGCATATTTCATATGAGCCAAGGAGGTATCTCTTCTCTCTCTTAATAGGAGGCAGAAGTTAGGGTCAAAAGCACTAGCATATGTGATTTTGGCAGAGGCCTCTGTAGGCTTTATCTTAGCATGGATCTTACTGCACATTTTGTTGAATCTTTTGGAGAATTCAGAGATAGACTCTCCCTCTTTTATTTTTAGGGACCCGAACTCTGTGATATAATAAATGAAGTCCTTTTTATGCCCCCATTGTCTTAAGAAGATATCATCTAAAGCCTCAATCCCATCAATGGATCCAGGGGTCAGGGCCCTAAACCAATTTCTGGCTTCTCCATCAAGACTTTGGACAAAAATCCTCATCCACAAATCTTCATTTACTATGACATAGTTATCAACATAACTATAGAAAGCTGCAAGGTGCTCCTCTACAGTGATATCTCCCTCCCCCATGAACTTAGGCAGTTGCTTAAGGTAGCCACCAGCTGGGAGGTCATTAAGAGGCTAAGGCAAAAAGAGAGGGGTGTATCTGGCATCTAATATAGCATCCATCCTATTTCTGGGGGGATTATCTCCTGCCATTGGAGTGTGAACAGAAGGAGAACCAGGAGGGGATGGAACTCGGACAGGGGAGGTTCGAGGTGTGATTATGGTAACAAAGGGAAACAATCGAGGCTCTGTATAAAAGGCCTCAGGGCTCGAGGGAACATAGGTTTCCCTCTCTGTCAAAAAAACAACTTTGACAAGAGGAGGGGTAGTGAAACTGGGGGAGGGGAAATCAACAGGAAAACTCCCAAAATTTAAACTTCTAGAAGCTCCAGCAGATGGTGTAATAGAAAAGTGAGAAACAACTACTGGAGTTGCTATAGGAGGATGGTGAAAATCATCAGAAATACATGGTTCAACAGCTAAAGTACCCTCCTGAAGGATCTTTCGTCTTCTGATGAATTTCTCCGGGCCATCTTCAGGTGTTGCTAAAGGAAGTTGTGGAGTGGACCTTATGTGTCTACCCCTGAAAGCCATGGCTGAAACAGTGGATTTGTCTCAATGGAGTCACCAGGTGCACAGTTGCAATCTTGAAGTACTAAGTTCTGATGCACCTTCAAAACCAGTAAGATTTGTCGTTCAATCCCAGGGAAAATATTCAATTCGTCCCCGGAAACGGGGACAAAAATGTTATCACTAAAAGTCACCTCTGGGTTGCTGTAGAGGTAAGCCCAATAACCATTAGTCTATATGTCATAGTGAATAGTTTAATGGATGCAGTCTCAATATTATATTGCTTTAACTCAAAAAATTGGGCTGGAATGCATAGGCAAGTGAGGTCTCAATCTAAATTAAGTAAGTAAGTTGTAAGGGTGAGTAGGGGGGAGAACTTGAGGAAAATGAAGAGCTCTGCTATGGACATCTGGTCTTCCAGCACCCTAAGGAGGAAAAACTCAGAAGGCAAGATCCTCTTGGTTCAGAGTTTCGGGGGACTAAATGAAATTATCACTGAACTGAAATCAAACATACATCACAATTCAATGACAACAACCTAGCTGGATCATCCATGCCCAAGTCATTCAACATTGGAGGGAAAAGACACAAAAAAAACTGATTAAAACTGGTCGTAGTGTCATTATGATCAATCTTACATCACAAGAACACAACTACCCTCGATTGGATCTTCCATACCCGAGTTTTCTAACAAAACCATTCACAGAGATATGAAAAGAAGTTGACTTACATTAAACAATAAGTCTCAACTACAGATACATAACTAGAAGAACCAAAATTTCATTAAAACTTTACAATACGGGAGCCTAGCTCAACCATCGACACTAACAAAATGTGAGGAAGACTCCTATATACTCAGTTAAAAACTATGGAAGCGTTCTCGAGTCTCTGCATTGAAGGCATTACGTCTGCATGCTTCTTGGCAGACTATGCATGCAGTCTCCTGTTAGAAGCGAGCTCTTGTCAGACTCAATCGTGCTTCAGGAAGGTTCTGCAGCTGAGCCAACTTGCTGACAGTCCTTTCTCAAGCTTTCCATTTATGGTGGAAATGATGTTCAACCACCACCAACTAACTTCAATAACTACTTCATTGGGATCGAGAAGGTCCGAGTCGGCACTACACCTGTGGAATTTGGCAGCCTCTGCATTCTACCATCTGGATCTAAGTCAGATGCTCGTGAGGAGGCTTGACAACGGACCTGGAAAACGACGATGTGATTGGCATGCTCGGCATGGAATAGAAGATGTGGAGATGGCCACGTGGACAACGTGGATGGGAAGAGGAAACTAAGGATAGCGTGGGGGCCACACAAGCAAGAGGTGCGGTGTAATGGAACAGAGGTGATGTGGAGCGAGGTGGCACAGGTGGTGGGAGATGAGAAGGGGAGATGTGACAGGTGGGATAGTGAGTGGAGGATAGGTGTGCGGGAGAGAAAGTTATAGGGGAGTGGAGGATGTGATGGACTGAGGAGAGAGATGGAGTGGGGGATAGTTATCTGTGGGATAGAGCGACCACTTGTCGACCTGGGATAGGGCCTTATACGCACATGCACATATCGGGGTTGCGAAAATTGGTTTGATTCTTCACCGCTTTTGGGCCCGATGTGTGTCTCTGACTGACACGTAGCGTCTCCACAAAACCATGGTTTCAAATCTGGTCCATCCTACAATTTTTATCATCTGTGCATGTTGGGGCCCCGATATGATCAACGACCGTTGATCTGGATCACTCAGATATTAGTCGCCCAGATCTACGCGCCTCTTAGCACAGTGCGCCAAACGATCACATCGACCTCGACGAACTTAGGATAAGCACCATTTAGTGGGGTTTTAGCCCCTTTCTTTTCCTTTTGTCATCTAGAGGCCAAAACCAAGGGAAAAACACCCCCCTGCAAAAACATGTGATAACAGAGTGATCTGACGGTTCATATTCTTCTCAATCTTAACGACTATATCGACTTGTGGCTTACACCCGATTGTTCCATGATCTCTATTTAAATATCATGGAGGGTCATTTGTCGATGATCGATTGTGAGAAACTCTTTGGTAAATCTCTCTGTAAATTTTTCTTTTGCATTAATAACTTGCTCCAAATGGCCACATTGGTTGGCACCGTGGATCTTTCCCCGTAGGGGTTTTACCACGTCAGAACATCGGTGTGTTGATCTCGTTGTGTGAGTGGTTACTGAAGGTGTTATTACTCTATTGTAATACTTGTGTTATCAAACATGGTATTAGAGAACATTTGAAGACCCGCTCTCATTGTAGATCGAGATCATGAAACCGTGTTGCCTCATCTTTGGTTTCTACCATTTCTGTACATTTCTATTCTGAGAGGATTGTTTCATTGCATCATAAGCGATCATTTAAGTCATGAACGTTTTTCGTTTCACTCGAAAAGGTTTATGTTTTCCCAAGATATGACCATTTCAGTCAAATCCAGAGGTATAAAGCCCGAATACACCCTTTTAAATTTTTGCAGAGTTATTATTTCGGTTTTATTTTGATTTTATGTTTTTTTATTTTCAGGTTGCCACTCTTTTGGATCTACGTATGCTATTTTCCCTGCACCCTGTGCAATCTCGGAAAGTCATAAACATATCAGAAAGGGTTTTCCTATCTATGTATGCTATTTACCGTGCACTCTATGTGATCTCAGTAAATCATAAATAGAGGGAAAACTGCATTCTCTGGGTAAGCTAACCGAGATCTAACCCTTGTTGTTGTCGAGAAGAGAAATTTTTTTCTTTTGTGAAAAATGTTTTTTATGAGCACGCTCTCCAAGGTCGTCTTCCACAACAACAACTACAATCCTTCTTTTAAGCAATATAATGTGCTTTGCACTAGCTCATCTGGTTAAAAGTTACTTTAGTTAGCAAGAAGTCTTGAGTTCAAGTCTCTATTTTTTTACTTTTTTTGAAAAGTTCATGCATTTATTGTAAAGTGCATTTCACTTAAGTTATAAAAGTGAATCACTATTAATAACTTTAAATATTTTCTTTTAAGTTATTTTTTTGCACGCAACTTTCATTTATAAAGAAACTTCACTCTAAAAGTGATTCTCACTTGTTCTATAAAAGTGAGACACTTCATAAGTAACTTGTTTAAAATGTGAGCTTATAGGCACAGTTAGGAGGAGTATCACCATGTGGACCAACTTTTACCTTCCATGTGACTCTTTGGTTACCATTTGTACTTTTTTTCAAAAGGGCATAACATTTACATCCAAAGTCCATTTCAGTTTTTTTTTTTTTTTTAAATAGACTAATTTTTTTAGATCTTTCCATCCAGACCACCAATTTCATATATTTTCTACATATTTTAATATGGCATGTCCCAATGATATTTTGATTACCAACACCAACTACTTTCAATGGAAATCCCATATGCAGGATTTATTAAGAAGTAAAGGACTGTATTGGATTATTTTGGGTAAAGAAGAAGAACCCACTGATGATGACAAGTATGTCAAATGGATTAATAGGAATGATGAAGCTTGTGGACTAATCAAAATCTCCATCTTTCTGATTTTAGGTTTCACCTTCAAGCACTTGATGCCCCCAATAAAACTTGGGAAAATATTGAAGGTGTGTTTTGAAAACACAATATTATTCAAGCTCACCAATTGAAGAATCATTTAATGACTTTAATTCCAAATGATTTTCCTTTCATTGAGGATTACTTATCTAAGTTCAAAACATTTATACTTTTGTGTATCGAATGTCAACTAGTCTTGTCGGAAGATAGATGCATATATGTTATTCTTGCTAAGCTTGGTAGTGCATATTCTATTTTTGTATCTACCTCTTATGCCACCAAAGAATCTCTAGGGAGTACTTATAAAAAACTCACTCTTGATTCCTTTTGTGATACTTTGATTAGAGAGAAAGATAAGCTTGTGCACCTTGGAGTGATCAACACTATAGGTACATCCAAGAAAGCCTCAGTGGCCCAGCAGAAAGATTAATATAACAATCCCAAGAAGCAACATCCTTGCCACAACAACAAGAAAAACAAGTGTCCCAAACCCATTCGGTCAATTTCCGCTCCTAATGGTGAAAAAGGAGCAAAATCTAAGAATAAGAAGACCGACATAGATTACAACTTTCGTGGGAAAGATGGTCATGATGAGTCCAAATGTTTTAAGAAGATGGCAACTTTAGAAGCAATGATGAAGAAGCACAACATCAGTATAGATTCTGCTTCTTCTTCTTTTTTTCATGGACATGCACTTTCTACTTTTGGTTTCTCCTTCAATGCATTTTTTACTTCTTCTTTTGATGAGTGGCTTATTGATTACGAAGCATCTAAGGATGAAACCATATTTTCTACTCTAAATTAATGTAACACCAAGAAAACATTTGTTGGTGTTGATATATCTCTTAGTGTTGTAGTGTATAGAATAGTTCAGGTAGATAATGATCATTTCAATGATGTATTATGTGTTCTAAGTTTTTCCTGCAACCTTCTATCAATATATCAAATCACTGATTCATGTGAAGGTAAAATTGTAGAGTTTTCACCTCACCAAGTTGTAATCAAGGATCTAAAAGATCCTCAATATGTTCTTGCAACTGGAATTGTTGATGATATTACTAGATTGTACAAGTTTGACAACTTTGGGTCATCATCTTTTCCATCAGTTTTTGTTGCTCATATCGATGACTTGAGAAAACTTTGGCATGAGTGGTTTGGTCATATAAAATATCACTCATTGAAACAACTACATAATCAACATATGGTGATTGGTCTTCCTCTTGTTTCATGTAGAGATGGTGTTTGTGCCAGTTGTGTTCTCGACAAACATCATCGAGACAATTTTGACAAACGTGCCTCTTGGCACGCTTCGACCCCTTTGCAACTTGTTCACAGTGACTTAAGTGGTCCACTTTCTTCTCCTTTTTTGGGGTGAAATTATTTCTTATCTTTCATTGATGACTTCTCCTGACATGCATAGGTTTACTTCTTAAAACTTAAGAGCAATGTTTTTGACAAGTTTTTGGCCTACAAGGCCCTTGTAGAAAAACAATTTGGATATCAACTTCAAAGGTTAAGAATAGATAATGGAGGCAAATATGTGAACAATAATTTTACAAGTTACTGCACTGCACGGGGCATCCAAATGAAACATATTGTTCCATATACACCACAAAAAAATGGCTTTTCTAAAAGAAAGAACCACACATTAAAAGAAATGGCTAATTGTATGATCCAATCTAAGGGATCAAGTCTAAAGTATTGGGCAGAAGCCATTAACTATGCAAATTACATAGAAAATCACACTCCCACAAAGGTTCTTAAAAATATAACACTATAAGAAGAATGGAATAAAATTAAGCTAGATGTAAGTCACTTTCATTTATTTGGCAGTGTAGCATGGGCTCACATTCCTGATGAGAAAAGGAATGCATTGTAGCCTAAAAGTGAGAAGTGTATATTTGTTGGTTATTCTGAAGATGTTAAAGGTTACAGACTTCTTCAAACACATATTAATGAAATTATTATTAGAAGAGATGTTAAATTTGATAAAAATATCTTGGTCTGCGAGCCTAATTCAGTGTTTGTGCCTTCTTTGGCCCGCGATCCATCTTCAACATTTGTGCCTTATTCTGTTCCTATTTTGGTTTCTTCTTCATTAGATAATAATAGTGAGGATGAAAATCCACCTCCGCTTGATCACCTTCCTCCAAATGAGTACATTGAACATGAACCTAAACCAACACCATCGCTTCCTAGATGGGTTCATTCAACACGAGAAACAATTGGTGATTTTGCCGATGATCCTTCAGATCAACGTCAGACACGTTCACAGTTCTAGTGAGCCTCTTATATTTTGGATCAGGTTTCAGAGACTCCTGATCCAAAGACATTTGCAGAAGCTTCAAGTCATCCAGATTGGGATACAACAATGGATGAAGAGTATCATTATTTAATGGCAAACTATACTTGGGAACTTGTACCTCTTCCAAAGGTGGAAAACTTGTTAGATGTAAATGGGTCTATAGAACTAAGTATGCATCAGATGGAAGTGTTGAAAGAAACAAGGATCAATTAGTGCCAAAGGATTCTCCCACATTGAAGGAATTGAATATAATGAAACCTTTTCCCCTACAGCCAAAATACATTCCATCTGCCTTGTTCTATCCCTTGCAGCCTCACATAAAAGAGAGGTCCATCAGATGGATTTCAAATCCGCCTTCTTGCATGTGGATTTGCAAGAAGAAATCTACATGGAACAACCTGCCGACCATGTCCAGAATGAATCTAGCCTTGTTTGTCGCCTTAAGAAATCTCTTTATGGTATTAAGCAAGCTCCCCAAAATTGGTATGCCAAAATGGACAACTTTCTTCTTGACACCATATTTTGTAGATGTCATTTTAATCCTAATTTCTATAACAAGACAGTAGGAAACCATCTCATAATTTTTTTTCTTTATGTTGATGACCTTATCCTCACTGGTAGTGACCCAAAACTTTTAGACCATGTGAAAACTAGCCTTAAGAAGAAATTTGAAATGAACGACTTAGGATTTTTGCATTATTTTCTTGGCCTCCAAGTTTTGCAAACCAAGGAAGGAATTTTTCTTTCCCAGTCTAAGTATGCTTGTGACCTTCTTCATTGATTTCACATGGAATATTGTAAACCATCCCCTTCTCCCTTCCAGTCTAGAGTTAAACTTGTTGCTACCTATACTTATCCCGAAGTTGATACCACTTTATACCATCAGTTAGTTGGTAGCCTCTTGTACTTGACTCATACCCATCTTGATATTTCCTTTGTTGTTGGTATTGTTTCCCGATATATACAAACACCCCAAGAAAGGAATTGGAAAGAAGATAAAAGAATACTTTGGTATGTCTGGGGTACAGTTCAGTTCGAGATACATTACAGTTCAAGGGGGACTCCTTTATTGGTTGGTTTCATTGATTTATATTGGACCAACGACCATGATGATCGAAAGTCTACTGCAGGTTATGTTTTCATCCTTGGTTTAGGACCTATCACTTGGGCTTGTAAGAAACAACAAGTTTTTTCTCTTTCTTCAGTAGAAGTAGAGCACTGAGCAATGATTAATACAAGTCAGGAAGCCTTGTGGCTTCGACATATCCTTTCAGGGTTTGGATTCCAACAACAAAATTTGACTAGCCTCTGGTGCGACAATCATAGTGCCATCAAGCTCGCCAAAGACCCAATTCAAGATCAATGCAACAAACAAATTGAACTTCACATGCACTTCATCAGAAAACACATTCATGATTGAGTTATTGAAGTGCTCTTTTTCCCTACATAAGACCATGTTGCAGAAATTTTCACAAAGTCTCTTACATAAGCGAAGTTTTCCAAAATTCAATCTATTTTAGGAGTTCAAGAAGTTGTCATTAAGGGGGGATAGGCTCTAATTCCTCCTTCCTTCTCCTATTGTGTCATCTTTGTAAATATTTCAATCTTATCCCAAGTTGTTCTCAAGGGGGGATGTTAGGATATTTAGACACTTAGGAATTAGTTAAGATCAACTTGGTCTAATGTGTCACTAGGTAAAAGTGTGTTTCTTAGTGTGTTTCTTTAGTATGCATTTGTAGTTAGGAAATCTGATGGTCACAATATGTTCCCGACATGGAGTGATTTGACGGTTTATATTCTCCTTGATCTTAACGACTACATTGATATGTGGCTTAACCCCTGATTGGTCTATAATATCTATTTAAAGAGCATGGAGGGTCATTTGTCGATGATCAATTGTGAGAAAATCTCTTGTAAATCTCTCTATAAAATTTTCTTTTGCATTAATAAATTGCTCCAATTGGCCGCATTGGTTGGGTTGTGGATGTTTCCCCGTAGGGTTCTTACCACATCGAAACATCAATGTGTTGATATTTGATCTAGTTGTGTGAGTGGTTACTGAAGGTGTTTTTCCTCTATTGGAATACTTGTGTTGTCGAACAACCTTTTGGGTGTACATGTAACCACATTACTCAAAAGGTGGGAGAAACAATGCAAAACACAAAATTTATGAGTTTATGATTCATTATCCAACTTCAACCTATGATCATTACTCAAATGTCTAATGTATTAAATATGAAAATATATGAAACGAGGACTAATGTACCCCATGATGTGTCTGAACACCATCTCCTAATGAGTCTTGTTGATTGAGTGTGATGAGTCATGCTTGTGAAGGAAGAGGCATTTGAGGGGGGTTGTTGGGATGCTCTTTGTGGACATGTTGATCATCATCATTGTCGAGATCATTGTCTCCATTGTGGTCCATGAGACATGATCTCCTCTAGTTACCCCAACAATACAAATTTAAATTTACAAACATATAGATTTAAAAAAAAAAAAACATAACAAAAAAAACAAGGTTTTTTAAATTTTTTAGAAAATTAATTTAAAAGATACAAAACAAAATTTTAAAAGATGGAAAACAAATATCAAAAAAAAAAAAAATGAAAAAAAAAAATATCAATAATGGAGGAGGAGGTGATTCTTGGAATTGTCCCCTCCTCTAGGAAATTTCCCACTTCCCTTGAAAAATCAAGGGAAATAGGGTGGAGCGATTTAGATAATTGTCCTTCCCCCTTACAGGAACCAATCTTATAGAGAGACGACATATTAAACGTCAACAAGAGGGGATGGAGGGAGCACTCCCTTTGTCCCCTCTTGTCGGGATCGAAGAGACCATCGTTCTGAAGGAGAAGTTGGTTAGAGCACTCTCTATGTGCCCTCCCATTAGTGCCCAAGGGCCCACTGCTCCAAAGGAGCGGCGGATTATAACTCGTTGGTCCTTTTATGTGGTTTCTCCTTGGGCATCTACAAGAGGTGGTTTCCCATTGATGCCCAAGGGCCTACCACTCCTTTTAAGTTACTTTCCCTTGGGAATCGATAAGTGGCAGCCTCCTATTGACACCCAAGGGACCACTGCTCCTTTTGAGCAACCACCCCTAGGTGTCGACAGAAGGAGATGAGAGGATGTGCTCTTTCTCCCTCCCCTAATATCAACACTTAAGGAGTTTCCCTTTGGGCACCAATCGGAGGGGAGGGAGGGAGAAACCCCCCTCCATACTTTTTAATTTGTTTTTTATTTCGTTTATTTTTATTTTTTATTTTTTTACATTTATAAACTTTGTTTTTTATTTATTTATTTTATATAGATATTTTTCTAATGTTATTATCATGATTATTGTTATTTTTGTTTTGCTTTCTTTTTCTTTTCTTTTCACTCCTTTTTTTTTTAATAATTTGAGTGTTTTTGTTTTTTTAAATTGTTATGTTTTTTCATTTAAAATGTTTGTTTATATATATATATATATTCCCCAAAACATGTTTTTTCCTCCTTGTGTTGACATTTTTTCTTTTTTTCCCAGGTTATACTGCTCAGAGAAAATTTTCAAGTACTTCCTCTTATTTTGAGGATGATACCCAAGGTAAACCCTAGAATTTTTAAGGCACAAGGTCGATCAACAACAAGTCTCAAAGCCATTAGAACAATATACTTGTTATGAGCTCAACATGTCACTTATGGGAATTGAACTTGGGTGGGGAGGATAGAAATCCTTCTTCCCAACCACTCGAGCTTAACCCAATTGACAGGTTGGCATTTTTTCTATATTTCTATATATATATATATA
>ML785245.1:175034-185044 GCA_009831015.1 Picea engelmannii
TATTGTTTTTATTTATTTATTTATTTTCTTTTTAACAATTTTGTTTGCAACAATGCTAGGGTTTTAGGCCATGGTTTCAAAAGCATTGCAATTTTAAGACGGAAACAAAAAATAAATGTGTTACTTGTAGCACCACATTTTGATTCAAAGGGTGAGTTTGATGTTTCAGTTCACAATCTTACCTGTTGTCAAGATCACGATTTCAAACAAGTTGTAATATTAACCCCGAAAAAAAAGAGGGTGCTATTGCTAGCATGAATGTTTATTTCGGGGATTGATTTTAAATTTTTTGTTAGGAATGGTATTGGTTGTCAAAGCCACAATTTCAAAAAAATTGTAATTTTAACCTCGAAAAAAAGAGTGATTCTAGGAGAAACAATTTTTTATTTAGGGATCAATCTTAAGGTTTTTGTTTGCAACTAGGCGTGACTTTAAGACCACGGTGAAAAAATGTTGTTGTTGTAACTTTGAAAACGAGTGATTCTAAGAGCACCACTTTTCGATTCTAGGATTGATCTTAGTGTTTTTGACCCAAAAATATGGGTATTTAGGGCTAGAGATTTCATTTTGAGGTCATAATTCTCATCAAGTCAGTAATTGCATTATCCATATCAACACAGATGCATGTGTAGGTAGTGGTGTTCCATTGCTATGTTTCTTCACTCTTGAAATGAAACTTACCTAGCACATCTCTGATATCCTTAAGTGAATCATATCCTTAAAGTGCAATGAAAGATTCAATAATCACACCGAAAAAAGACTAGTGGAGAAAGCATCTAATGTTGGGTCAAATGTTGGTGACTAGGGCTTCATGAATAGTCCATATTTACCCCAAAACCATAGTCCTCAGTTCATAATCTAATCTCTATCCTCTACTACATCAAATTTTATTTTAAAATGAAACCCTTATCATATTGGTAACTGCTAGCTTCTTCATTTTTAGATTTGATTTCTATGTGCATGAGATCCACTAATGGAAGTCTACTAGCTTTGGCAATAGGAAATTAAACCAACATACTAACCCATTTTCTTTGTGGAATGTTCATTGTTCCACTTTATCTTTGGCTATAACTATGGTTAGGTTCGAGGCTTTGTTGACCATTTTGATCTAAGGGAGTTGAGGTGAGGGCCCTCCTAGATTCCATTGCAACACTACAACCTGAATGATGTCACCAAAGAAACTAAGGAAATCACACCAAGTTCTAAGGAGGGAAACATGTATTCATTCTAGAGGAACCTGTGAACCTAAGGGAGAGGGAAGCAAATGGTTTTTCCTTTCCAGTGGAGAAATTGATTTGGAGGCTAGGATCACCAAGGACATCATAGATACCTTAAGGCTAAGGTTGTTGTAAGATCTAAAGAGATTAGTCACATGGAAGGAGCACTATTGGGAGGGACATGAACTGATGCATCTTTTGGAGGGGGGGACACTTGCTAGAGATCGAGGAAGCCATTAGAGGTGGCTAACAACTAGGGTAAAACCCTTGGTACTATGGTTGTCCCAAATTTAATAAAAAGGGATTGCATGAATAACTAAAGGTGGTAGAATTTTTATTATAAAGTTTTTATTCAAACATTTTTCCTCGTTTTTCTGAGTCTGAATGCTCTTTGCTCTACACTTTGAGAGAACTCAACAAATAAAAAACAGATCTAGTGGTTTGGTGCGTGTCTCACTTTCTTCTACAAATGAAATACTAATATTCTAGCCTTCATTTTAGTTTTTCGACATGTTTTGTAATTTTTGTGCATGGCTTTTTTGGTTTGATTGCTTTCTTTTTATTTGTAGGGCAATTCCATGGTCTTATTGTGGGGGAGTCAAACAACTTATGCCATTGTCTAAAGCCACCACTTCTCCAAATCCAAGCCACACCTTTCTCAATGCCAATCTGCTTCTTTTATGGCCTTACAATTGTGTAGTGACCACCTTCAAAAATTTATGGCTCGAAGTTTCGATGTGACTGCCAATTTTTTGAAGTAAGTGCAAGCTTCTCTCCTTAGGGACCCCACCACATTGAGCTTTGCATAAGGACTAGGCTCCCTTATCGTGGGCCTTAACATGGGCTTTTTTTTCACATGGCCTAGGTGACAAAAGTGTAATGACACATTCAATGTGACCTTTTCAACATCATTTTTCAAAATCCAAAGTTTGAACAAGTGAAACCTCCACGTGGGTTTGCTAAGTCAGTGACACATAAATCAAGAAATCCAAACATGTCTTGGCACCTCATTGCACACCCACCACCATGTGGTCTTATCACCACCTACCACATGGCACCTTACCACATCATCATTGCCACATCAATACCCTATCACATGTCACTTGCCACACAAGCATACTGACATGTTATCAATCAAGTCATCTTGCCATGTGGCACACTCACAAGCATCCATGCTTCAATTTGGTTGTACCCCCTCCATTTACAATTTGTTTTTGTGCAATGATTTCCAAACGAGCATAACTCTATCATTCCGAGTTTGTTTAAGGTGATTTTTTTTTCGTCCAATCTATGTTCTCTACACCCTAGGGTGGTCCATCTCTAAAAATTTCATTGTTTCCAAATTGTTTTCTTGCATTTTTTACATAAACTACCCTCCAATCTTCTTTTCTCAAATTTTCAAGAGGCACAACTATTATATATGGGCACTATTTTTAGTGTCATGCTTTTTGAAAGTGCACATTTTAAAAAAAAATTGCAATCTGAGTAGCCAATTTCTATTTTTAGAGTTATTTTACTTCCAGACTATACTATTTCCAGCTCAAGCAAGATCTTACTTACAAATACTAACTATTTCTCATGGAAATCCCATATGGTGTATTTTTTGAGAAGGGTTCTTACAGGGTCACATTGGGAATATAATTTGGTCTTATGGATGAATTAAAGAGAGTTGAATGGGACAACAAAAATGGCTCGACACATATAGGGATGTCCATTTCTGCTAGCGGGATTGATACACTGGGTGCATCTTAGAAGAAGATGGAAATTGTTTTTGGTAAATGCAACCAAATTCAAGCTCACTAGTTTGAAAATTAGTTCATAGATTTAAATCCTAATTAGTTTAGTTGCATTAAAGATTTTCTTTTGAAGTTCAAAACACTAAGGCTCTTACTTCTATATAATGGAATCAAGAAAGATGATGAACTATTTTTTCTATTCTTTCTAACCTTCAAAATGCCTATTTTGTTTTCATGTGCACCTTTCACTCTACTAGATAGGATTTTCTTAGTCTAAAGTATTGCTTATAGAATGGCCTCTTTTGACACATTCTATGATTATCTAGTTTGCGAGCAAGATAAACTCTTGCATATTGGAATTATCAATGTTAGAGGTACATCTAACAAAGCCTCAATGGAACAATAGAAAAAAGGCCTCATGCATCCAAAGAAGCAACATCTTTGCAACAAACAAACCGAACAAGTGTCCCAAACCTTCATAGCCTTCTCCTACTCCTTGTGTCGATAAAGGAACTAAACCAAAATGCAAGAAGTCTAACAAGCATTGTAATTGTTATGGGTGAAATGGACCGTAGGAGTCACATTGCTTCAAGAAGATGGAAGCCCTTGAAATAGCCATGAAGAAGAACAACCTTTAGTTTGATAGCTCTTCCTCTCATGCCTCAAAAGGACATGCTCTTTATGGCTTTGGTTTTTCTTTCAATGCATCAAATTCTATTTCTTCAAATGAGTGGATTCTTGATTTAGTATCTTCTTGTCATATGGCTAAGGATCAAACTATTTTTTTGCTCTAAATTAATGTAATACCAAACAAATAGTTGTTGGTGGTGATAGATCTCTAGGTTTCGTAGGATGATTAACTATTCATCTAGCTTATGGTCACTTTTATTATGTACTATGTGTTCTTAGTCTCTCATGCAAATTTCTTTCTATCTATCAAATCGATGGTTTTGGTGAAGGCAAAATCATGGAGTTTTCACCTCACCATCATGTAATCAATAACTTAAGTAATTTTGAGACTAATCTACTCATTTTGGTGTTGTATGTAGATGTTTTGTTTCTTACAAGAGCAGAGAAGCTCATTGCAGGGTACAACACATAGATGACAACTGGGTTTGAGATGGACATTGACATGATGTGTTATTTCTTGGTTTGGAGGTTTGGCAAAAAACAAAGGAAATTTTCCTTGGTCGGGGTAAGTATACAATTGAGATCTTGAAGAGGTTTAAGATGGAGGACTACAAACCTATGGCCACACCTGCAATCACTAATCTAAAGAAGGTGACAATGCCAAATTCAGAGTTGGTGGATCCCACATTGTATAGATCGTTGATAGGTTCCTTGATGTATTGGTTAACACCAGACCAAATATATGTTAATTCAGAGTTGGTGGATCCACATTGTATAGATAGTTGATCGGTTCCTTGCTGCATTGGTTAACACCAAACCAAATATATGTTTTGCAGTGAACACTTTGAGTTAGTTAATGGTGGAGCATTAGGTAGTAGAAAAACATGTGCTTAGATACTTAAAGAGCATAGTTGAGTATGGTTTGAGATATCTTGGAGATAATGAAGTAATGTTGTAGGGGTATTTAGACTTGGATTGTGTAGGCAATGCAACAAACATGAAGTGCACCTCAAAGTGCTACTTTAGTTTGGGATCAACAATGATATCCCAATCCAATAAGAAGCAAACTTCCATTGCACTTAGCATAGTAGAGGCATAATACATGGAAACCAGTATTACTAGTTGGAAGGCCATCTAGCTTTGCAAGTTACTTGCAAGACCATTTGATAAAGAGTTGGACCCCACACTGATTTACTATGATAATCAAAGTTGTATCAAACTCTCTAAGAATCCAATATTTCATGACATATCAAAACACATAGAAATCATATAACACTTCATATCAGAAAAGATTAAGAAGGGAGTAATGAAGCTCCAATTTATCCCCACATATCAGCAAGTAGTTGATATTCTAACCAAAACCTTAGTAAAAGGGAAGTTTGAAGCATTCAGAAATAGACTTCAATTGGTGTAGAATCTGTTCATTGTCAAAACATTTCTTTAGTGACCACTTAAAAACGTGAAAAATAATTTCATCTTGTAATTTCACTTGAAAAATAAAAGAAAAAATTAAAATCCTATGTTTTGAAGTAAATTAGTCTTAGGAATCTAAATGAAATGTTCTAAAACTTCTAGAACATTAGTGACTTAGATTATGATTTAATCTTAGCCATACATCTCATGATTGAGATAGGTGGCAACTAGGATTAGGGAAATTAGTTACTAGGATTGAAGAGATTGTTATTTTCTCTCAAAGCATAAAGAGGACAAGATAGGAGACTTGATCACACATGAGAAGAGAGTAAGAGAGCTAAAGGAAAGGAAGAAGAGGAGCAGATATGCTAAAGAGATCAACATGGTGTACCACTGTTGTAGCTATCCTTTTCACATGTATAGGTTGTACACCTTCAGGTTTGCAAGGCATACTTTATCTTCCATGGTTGCTTAAGTATGGTTCAGGGCTAAGAGATAGAGAATGATTTGCTAACTAAAAAAAACAAAAAAGACTGGGTCGTATCATTGTAGTTTTTTTCTTTTTTTAACATAGGTTGTACACTTCAGAACTAAGAGATTTAATTTTATTAACTGTACAACTGCCAAGCTGCAAAAGTCACCTTGTAAGCTTTGATCAAAGGAATGGAAAGCTTATTAGGAGAAATCCCTTTGTATATATTTTATTTCTTCTACTTTGTATGTGTTTTATTTCTTCTACTTTTCATTTTTTCAACTATTGAGAATAATAAAAAAATTTAATTTTCTGTTGTTAAATAAATTATGTTTTTAATTATTTAATGATAGAACATTAAGACAATAGTCACCTAGACTTGGAAATTTTAAAGTTAGAAATCTAATTTAGTTTGCATAACGTAAGAGAAGAGCAAAAAATATCATTAGCCTAAATAAAGCAAAATAGAAATCATGCCAAAACTTAACAGTAACATGCTATACAAAGACACTTATACTATAAGGTGATCCACCAATAACTTAATGGGAAGTGTCTAAAAACTCATAAAATCCCAATAATATCATATTGAATACAAATAACACCAATAAATTTGTTGGCATTACCATTGACATAAACAAAACAAGGGAAAAGTGTTAAAGAATACATCACCAAGTTCAGAAAACATGCCATTATGTTGGTTCACACACATAGATTTACATTTATTCAAGATGACTTTTTAAACATAACATTGAGTTTCACAATAGACCTATGCCTTAGTCAGATATATGGTTACTAATTTAAATATCAAAATAATTCATATTTATAGGAAAATGTAATTGCACAGGTTAGTAAGATATTTAAAACTATGCACCTTTTATCATGTCATTTTTTTTGTTTACTACCAAATTATAAATAGAACTTATTCTAAAGTATCATTTCCAAGAAAAGGAACTAATTTATTAGCATATGCATTTTTTCAAAATTTAAAGAGAAAATACTCAAAGAAATAAACTGCATTTTAATTATTTTAATAAAAAAAAAATATAATTTTTCTTTTTTTCTATCTATATAGATTAGTATATGCATTTTTTCAAAATTTAAAGAGAAAATACTCAAAGAAATAAACTGCATTTTAACTATTTTAATAAAAAAAAATTATAATTTTTCTTTTTTTTATCTATATAAAAGATATTTTTCTTTTTCCAAAAAATTCTGTTAATTTCAAAAACAACTAAAAATCTTCAAATATTGTTACTTTTATTTTAAAATTAAGATAAATTTATGATCATCAAATCCATAAAACCATTAAAAAATCATATTAATAAACATTAAGATAAATTTATCATCATCAAATCCAGAAAACCATTAAGGAATAGATATGACAACTAAAAATCTTCAAATATTGTTATTTTTACTCTAAAATTAAAATAAATTTATGATCATCAAATCCATAAAACCATTAAAAAAATCGTATTAATAAACATTAAGATAAATTTATCATCATCAAATCCAGAAAACCATTAAGGAATAGATATGACAACAACCATTCAGACAAAATTAACCAGAAAACCATTAAGAATAGATATGACAACAACCATTTGGAAAAATTAACTCTGAGATGAAATTAACTCTGAAATTCATCTCAAGCTTAATTGTTAAAAATAAATAAATAATGAAACACCTATTTCAATCTTAAAAAACACCCAAAAACAATATTTTTTTTTATATAATTGTAAAGACTGTAATTGCAACGGTTCTGGAAAAATCTTGATGATGATAGAACAACTAAAAACCAGAGATCTAGTAATACAAAATTACAACCCCCAAACTGTTTATCTGCCAACTAAAAGCCAAAAATCTGGTACTGTAAAAGAGGTAAACAGAAGGATCTGAGTAACCACATGGGATATGCCCCTTTTATCTTTCAAGTTGGCAAATAAGAAGAAAAACTGCACTTAACAGGGGAATGACCCCTGCTCCATGTAAGCAGAAAGAGAGGCCATGAAACATATACATGTCAGCTACCATTAATAGGCGCTCATTTGAGCAACTTTTGGTTGAGCAGGAAGATGCTCAGAAGGGCCAACGCAACGGGGTTAGCGTGCTACAGGAAACAGGCAGGAAGTGAAACCCTAAATAGCAATACCTGTGATGTATCCGTCCTAACCTCCACCTCTTTTTCTTGCCCTGTCTCGTCTCTGTTCATATTACTCGACACCGTTACAGGATTCGAACGCGGGACCACCGAAACGCCACTGTGAGTTGAAATGTTTGCAAGAACAGGATCTGCACATTCTTCATCGTATTTCGTCCTCTTCAGCAAATGGGATACCAAGAGCGCTACAGTCGCCATTACAAGCACCTCTGCGAATAATAATTGTTCCTATGTTTATCAGTAATAGACAGTGCTGTGGGAGAAGGCAAAGTGATGAATAAATAAGAAGAAACGAAGAGTCTGAGAATGAGGCTGTGGGTAGGGTTAGCATCTGGGTTTGAGATTTATTTTCAACTGCGCGCTGGTCCGGCGGTTTTATTGTCTGTCCCGTGGGCTGGCAGGCGGGTGGTTTCGGCGGCCAAGTGATGGGGGGCCATCACATGAACATGATTGTTGAATATAAGCAAAATAAAGAGTCAATAGTATGGCATGGCCGTTGAACAAATGAAAAAAGCCAATGTTATCAGATGGTGGTTGAACTATTAAAAGCTGACATACATGTGGGACAAAATGAAATTTAATGTTAGGACATGGGGGATGTTCAACTGTCAACCCCCACCTAGGGTGGTGTGGTGTGGAGATTGGATTTTATTATGAACTTTCGGTGATGAGTCGGTGATGAGTGAGAGATGGTGATGGAATTTGGTGTTGTCTAATTGTTATATGAAATGTTAAGGGTGGTGTGGTGTGGAGATTGGATTTTATTATGAACTTTTGGTGATGAGTCGGTGATGAGTGAGAGATGGTGATGGAATTTGGTGTTGTCTAACTGTTATATGAAATGTTATTATTTTTTGTTGTTTAAAATTCATTTTTGAATTAAATGTTTTTTTTTTTTTTGTAGGAATTGAAATCATGGAGCATTTGGATTACACATAAATAATCACTCAAATTTAGGGTTCTATCCATTTTTTACTCGATTTCAAGCAAATGTCCCGAAACAATATCGCCCAAAAAGAGTTATTTCTTATAATGTTTAAACTACTACATGAAATTTTATTGTGAGAGAGGAATTGGAGATATAAGAAGTTTTAATGAATAAGAGAGGTGTGAGGATTATTTATCAATTTAAAAGGAATATTTATGAATAAGAGAAGTTTTTTTTTGTGTGGGTGTATTTTCTTATCAATTTTGCTTAAAATTTGGTAAAAAATTGTTGAAATTGTAGATTTGAGTTGTTGAGATTGTAGAATTTGAGTGTTTCAAATTTTTTTAGAATGTTGAATTTATTTATTTATTTTAAAAATCAATTTAAACTATAAAAAATTGTGATTTCACCAAAAATTAATTATCTGAAAAACCAAAAAAACATAATGTTTAGAATAAGCCATTTCAAAAACAAAGTGGTATGATTTGTTACTTAAGTTGAGTGAGTTGGATGAAAAAGAAATTAAATGAATCTTCACTGAAAAGTTAATATTTTCATAAATTTGAGAGACAAAGCGTTTAGATTAAGCCATTTCAAAGGAAAAGTGGTATGATTTGTTACTTCAGTTCACTCAGTTGGGTGGGAAAGACATTAAACAAATCTTCATTAAAAGTTTAATTTTTTCATAAATTGAGTAAGTAGGGTGGAAAGAGAAAGTAGTAATTTTTTTTTTTTAATTTTAATTTCTTAAATTTCAAGAAAATAATTTGTATAAATTTTATATAAATATAAATATGTTAAATGTATAACAAAAAGTATATAAATAAAGATTAAGTAATGGTAGTAGTCATCCTTATTGTATTATGGTTTAATAATTAATGTATAATGACTAATAAAATGGTCGGCCAAGTTTGAATAACTATATGCATTGAATACTAGATATAGAAATCATGAGAATTACCAACAATCCCCTCTCTCTTCACTTTTTGGATAGCATATGGAAGCGCTGCGATAGGGTTTTAGAAGCGTTAAGGTTTAGCGTAGCTTGAGGTCGCCCTAGGCAGCCATGGCCGCCCCTGGGGGTGGGGATTCGGCCTCTTCCCCCCCCCTCTCCGACGCAGATGCCTTCAGAAAACTCGTGGGAAGCAGCCGCAAGCGCTCTGGCCCCCTTCAAGTCCCGAAATTTATTAAAAAACTCGAAGAGATCCCTGAAATCGCCCTCCCAGAGACCCAGCCAGTCAAAATAGCGTTGGCTTTGGCTGAAAGAGGCTTAGTTGGCCAGTTTATGGGGCTTTGGCCTTCCCCAAAGACAACGAACGATTGGATACAGAGGAATTGGAAACCTCATCTTCAGCATGGGGTCACCTGCTACCCGGTGGGAAGAGGATACTTCATTTTCGAGTTCATAGACAAAGCTGACAGAGATCTGATATTCAGAAGTGGCCCTTATTTCATGGGC
>ML785245.1:190191-226767 GCA_009831015.1 Picea engelmannii
TGATCGACGACGCTTCAAAGGGTAACCCCGGTATTGCAGGGGGAGGTGGAGTTCTTTATAATCCGGAAGGCAATTTAGTCCTCTCCTTCGCTTGGGGACTGGGTCTTCTATCCAACAACTCAGCGGAATACCTCGCTCTTTGGAAAGGCCTCAGCCAAGCAAGGACTCTTCTAATCTTAAATCTGGTGGTATTTGGGGATTCTAGGATTGTAATTCAATCCATGGTTGGAAGAAAAAGGCCAAATCACCTCCCTTTGACTCAACTCTACTCCAGAATCCTGAACCTAGTGCGGGAGTTCGATCATGTCAAGTTCTACCATGTGATGAGAGGCCTAAATCAACAAGCTGACTTCGAGGCATCTGTAGGCTCCTCCATGGGAAAAGGGGAACTCAAACTCAATGGTAGGGACTCATTCTACCCTATCCCGTAGTCCGTTGCTCTATGTAATAGACAATTCTTCTCCCTTCACCTCATGAAAGGAAAGTCATTGCAGTTCAAGGATCCCAAGGCACTCTGTATCAAAGGCTCTCCCACTCAGGTAAAGATCTCTCGCGTTCAAGGAAAGCAGGTCCGGTACTACTTTAAAGATACAGAGACTCCAGTTCTCAGGATCTCTCTGCATTCACCCTCAGGCAAGCAGCGACTCGACTGTGGATGCTGGAGTCCAACAGGAGAGCGTTCCTCTCTCTGCCAGGCTATTCCCCCCCTGCTGCTGGAACCAACGATTCACAGAGTAGATTTGAAGGGCTTCTTAGTGAGGCTCGGAAGCAAGGCTTAGTCTCAGCCAGATCCACCGAAGCTTGGCACTTCCCGATCCAGATGGTATCTCTCAAGCTGCGTCGACTCCCAGGCAAACAGGAGAACCATTGCGCTGTGTTTGAAGCTCTGAAGGCGCTGAGTATGGATGTTGTTGCAGATGCGTCAATCGTTGCTATATCTCTATCTACCCGTAAAACTCTAGACCTATATGTCAGCTCGTGTGCTCTGTAGCCAGGGAGCTCTGTCCTGATCCCAGGCACCCAGGAAATGAATTGTCAGTAGATTCTATTTGAATGTAATCCCGGGCAGTCTTTTGCCATTTGTTAATATCAAATTCCCATCGCCGTTACAGTAAAAAAAAACTATATGCATTGAATGAATTCTATTAAAGTGAATCACATATAAATATAATGAGATATGACATCTCGTTTCATGTCTAAGAATTTTGATGACTCTTCTTATTTACTTATAATTTTTCATATTTCTCTCAAATTAATATTTACAATATATCATAATTTCAATAATTAGGTATTTAACATTCCCCTTTTAATCTAAAGGGGTGTTTGTAAGCTGTAATGTCTCAGATCCGGCTAGTCTACAAAATGTTGCTAATTTGTTACGTTTGTTGTCTGATCTGATACATTGGGGGTCTATGGATGTGTTTAAGCTGTAGGCTTTAACATGCTTGGTGTTTTTCGCATGTGTGTGTAGATAAATACGTGTTTACAACGTATGAATAAGCATACAGATAGTAAATGACACAATAGACTGCAAATCACATATTATGATATTTCTATGGATTACAATGTCATATGTGACCGAAGAATAAAATAAATCTCTCAGCTAGATCATAGACAAAAGGATCTTAGCGAGAATAAAATAAGCAAACTAAAACAATGATACCCGGTAATAGAAGAATGTTGTTGGATCAATGGATGAGCTATAGGATCTGCTACAAGCTACGAGAAGTGTTGTAAGTTTGGAAAGTTCGCCTTGGTGGCTAAAATCCTCGGATCTGCCTAGAAACTGTCTCAAATAGTGCGCCCTGACCTCATGCACACTCTCGGTAGCTGACCAATTGAAGATCGACCCTCTAACGATCTGTATGGATCCCAGATGGATCCCTCGAGGGAAATGCACCCCAACTGTTGTTGGAAACTACGCCCTAGTGATTCCTCCATCAGAATCAGTTGATAAGGGTCTCAAACTTAGCACCCTAGGCTCCTCTTAAATGGGTCAGAAGGATTTTCTTGGATCCGATCTGATGATATCTCGGGAATCCCAAATGTGTCATCCCCAACTATTGCACCCTCAATGGCTGAGTAATGCGCCCAAGATGATTTCTCTGTCAGAATTTGATGGGAAACTAGGAAATAGATGGGCCTTGTCCTCATCTCAACTGGGTCAGAAGGGAATCCTTGGATTCTCCCTGAATGGGACAAGTCGACTCACTAAGTCTCCTTAGAAGATGCACCCTCACCTTGAATAAGTGTGCCCTTGTTGATGCAACCTGTGTAACTGCTGCTAAAGATCGAGGGAAGATCTGTGTGATCTCCCCGATGACTAGGGTGTGTCTCTCAACACCGAAATCAACCACTGGGTGTATTCCTCATGGAATCCATAGAGCTCTCTCTCCTAAGATGTGCCTCTCTCCTCAATGTCAAGTCAAATTCTTCATAATGATGAATTAGGTCGCTTTGCCCTTTTCTTATAGCTTCCTGAAACCCTAATTCGTTGTTGACCTATTTTTAGCTTATATGTTCTATTTTAGCTCACTTTGACTTAAAAGCACTTTTAGTCACTTTAAGCTTAATGTCACTTTCGAATTATAACACCCTTGGCTGAAGTGACCTCTAGTAACCCTGTTTACCCTTGTATGGCCCTGTCTATAGTCTAACAGGGTTGTTTAGACCATTAAGCCTCCTTTATGGAGCTCCTATTTGGAAATGGACATTACAGTCCTCCCTTCCCGAAATTGCTTGTCCTCAAGCAATACCAATCCAGGGTGTTGCAACACTTGCTCACTCTCCCAAGTAGCATCCTCTACTAGAAGTCCTCTCCATCTGATTAGACACTCTTTGATGACTCCGCTCCTCAGTTTCTACTCTCGGAACTCCAGTACCTCCTTCGGAACCAACTCCAACTGTTGCTCCTCATCCAATGGGGGAAGTTCCTTTGATGTGTCGATGAATTGTCCCACGACCTTATTTAGGCAAGACATGTGGAACATGTTATGAATCATGGTCCCCTCTGGAAGCTCTAGCTCATAAGCAACCTCGCATACCTGACGTATGATCCTGTAAGGTCCATAAAATCTAGGCTTGAGATTCTCGGCCCCACTCTTCTTCAAAGATGATTGTATGTAGTGTTGGAGTCTTAGGAAAACCAAGTCCCCAACCTCAAATTTACACTCTATCATGTGCCTTTCTGCACTCATCTTTTGTCGATTATGCATTGTCTGCAGGTTCTCTTTCAGTAAATTGAGAATCTCCTGACTCTCAATGATCCAATCCTTGGCTTTGGGAGATTTTTTGTCCCTGAAAACCAAATCTATCAAAGTGGGAGCATCATAACCATACAATGCTTGGAAGGGTGTCATGCCAATGGACACATGGAAGGTGGTGTTGTAGCAATGCTCTCATAGATGTAGCCACCTAACCCATGTTCTATGTTGTCCACTCACATAGTTTCTCAAATACCCCTCAACCCACTTGTTGACTATCTCGGTCTGCCCATCTGCCTGAGGGTGATAACTGGTACTGGGTGTCAACTCTGTCCCCACCAATCTAAACAAATCCCTTCAGAATGTACCAATAAACCGATTGTCCTTGTCACCGACGATGTTCCTCGACAACCCATGGAGTCTGAAGACCTCCCTGAAGAATAACTCATCCACCTGAACTACGCTATAATATGTCGGTATGGTATAAAAATTGGTCAATATGTTGACCACCACATAGATGCAGTCCTTACCTTGAACCTTGGGTAGGCCTGTGATGAAGTCCATTGATATTCTCTCCCATTTCTTCTTTGGAATGGGAAGTGGCTGAAGTAGTCTTGTTGGAAGCATATGATCTGATTTGTTTTGCTGACAAGTCACACACTCACTGATGTACCTCATAACATCATGCTTGAGGCCCCTCCATGAGAACCTCTCTTTGATATGCCTGCAGGTTTTGAAAAACCCTTGATGGCCTGCTAGTGGTGAATCATGAATTGTTGCTAGTATCTTCTTCTTGAGCCCTGAACCTGGCACTAAGTAGATTTTGTCCTTATAGAATATGACATCATCAATGAACTAGTACCTGTCATCCTGAACCTGTCCATCCAAAACCTCACAAGCGAACTTGTTCTTGGAATATTCCACTAACAAATGGGATTTCCAATCCGCTGAAACCTCCATCAAATAACATGTCGTGGGTCTCCTAGATAGTGCATCAACCACAATGTTCTTCTTCCCCTTGACATACTCTATGTCGAAATAAAAGGTTCTCACCTTCGTCAACCATTTATGTTGGTGCTCACTGAGATCCTTCTGCTCAAGGAAATACTTTAAGTTGTTGTGATTTGTTTTGACCACGAATTTGTTTCCCACCAAATATTGTGTGAATTTGGTCAAGGCATGCATTTTTTCCAACATTTCCTTGTCATAAATAGAGTACAACCTCTCGAGCTGACTGAGCTTCCTTCTCTCAAACACAATGGGGTGTCCTCTCTGCATCAAAACTACCCTGATACCCTCATCAGACGCATCACACTCTAATACAAACGGTAAGTGAAGTCTGGTAATGCTAACACTGGATAGGTTCACTTGACTTCCTTCATGTGATCAAAGGATTTATGTGACTCATCGGTCCAGATGAAAGCCCCATGTCTGGTGAGATCTTTAAGTGGTGCTCCAAGCTGAGAAAAACCCCTGAAAAACTGCCCGTAATAGCTGCACAACCCAAAGAAGCTCCTCATCTCTATCACATTCCTAGGTGTTGGCCAATCTAGAATGGCCCTGATCTTCTCCTAGTGCACCTATACCCCCTCCACACCGATAATGTGGCCCAAGTAAAGTAGTTATGTCGTACCAAAGTCACTCTTGGAATATTTGGAATATAGTGATTGTGTCTCCATGATGCTCAATACCTCATCCAAGTGCCTCATATGCTCCTTCCAGGTCTTGTTGTAGACTAAGATATCGTCGAAGAATACCAAGATTGATTTCCTCAACGAATCCCTGAATATGTGGTTCATGCAAGAACGAAATGTAGTTAGTGCATTAGTTAGCCCAAATGGCATAACCAGGAACTCAAAATGACTGAAGTGGCATCGAAATGTTGTCTTCTCTATGTCCTGCTCTCGGATGTTGATATGATGATATCCAGAGTGTAGATCAATCTTCGAGAAGAAAACTGCCCCATGCAATTTTTCCATCAACTCATCGATGTGAGGGATATGATATTGGTTCTTGATGGTTTTCTTGTTCAAGGCCCGGTAATCGATGCACATCCTCATAGTACCATCCTTCTTCAGAACTAAGACATCTTAAGAAGCGAATGGACTGTTGTTAGGTCTGATGTGTCCCATTGCTAGCAATTTCTTAATTGCTTTCTCTATCTCATCCTTGAACCTCCTAAGATGATGATAGGGTGGTGTGATCATAGGTTTGACCCCCTCCTCCAACTCAATGGTGTGCTCAAACCCCCTGTCAGGTGGTATCCCTGGTGGAATCGAACCAAAAACCTGTTGATGTTGTCCCAACAAGTTCCTGATCTCTGTCTGATACTGTTTTCGACCCTCTGAATCCCTCTACATAGTGATCAGGGCCAAAATATTGAGCTTGGCAGTCTTCAAGAGGGCACAGTCTTGATTGAGGATTCAATAGTTTGGAGGAGTATATCTTGTCATCTAAGCTTGAGACTTCATAGAGGGCTTCTACTTGCCCCGATCTATCATTTGGTGGAGTTTGGTGCTATTCTGAGACATCCTTCAGTTGGGATGAAATCTTGGTCTTCTCATCTCTTCAGCAGAACGTGCCGACAACTAGGTGGGTTTGGACGCGACCCTTGTTATTCTTGCGTTTACCTTCATTGCATATCCAGCCTTTGGAGGCTTGTTTTGTATTACCAGGAGCATTTTGTAGCAACTCATATATTATCTCTTGGAGCCATCTGATGTTATTCTAGATTTGCATCCACCTTATATCAAGTTCTTGCTTTTCATAATAATAAAGGTTAGATCTATGCTTTTGGGTTCCATATCTTCTGTACTGGTTAGATCTTGTATTTACATTGAGTTTATCTTCAGATCTGTTCTTAATAACTGAATATAAACCTAAGGCCGAAACTTGAGAGGCCAACCTGCAAACATACACAAACAAACAAGTAAATCAATGGCCAGTTAGTGTTCCAAGCGAAAAATTGGCTTGGGAACATTACAGTGGTATCAAACTCTGATCCTCCCATCCTGCAAGGATTAATGCATGCAGAAATTCAATGGCATTTATATGGGCAGAAGGAAGAAACAAACAAGTGAGACAAAAACCGATATGGAGGGTTCAGATGAGGACAATGAGCCACAGGGCTTGGCAATCTTAGCACATGAGTTCTGTAAATCCATAAACCAAACATTGAGTACATTGGTCACCCACTTACAGGAAAAACAGGAGGCAAACCGTAGAGGACATGCCGAAATATTAGAGACCTTAAGGAAGGTAGATGAAAACCAAACAAGGATAGAAAAAATGTTGATGGTGATGAATCACAAGGGGAAAGGTCCAGAATCTTATGCCAATAAGGAAACCAATGGATCTCATGGAGGGAACAAGTATCAATAGGAACACATTCCCTATCATCATTTTGAGGGAAGCCATGGAGGGGGAGCACCACAGGGATCGATAGGTAGCAGGTCTACTCCTAGACCGTGCTTACCCTCATTCATAGATGAACCCACACATCCCAACCACATAGATGAGTTTGATGATCTGTTTGATCAATATTCCAGGGAGTACAACTCATTGAATTTGTCAGTTCAGAGGCAAATCACCCTAGATCAGTTCTATGGATTAGAATTTAGAAACAATCCCAGGCTGTACCACAGGATCAACTATGAGTTTGAGTGTAGGGCTGGGAAGATGGAGATTCCCTACTTTGATGGTTCGGCCAAGATGACTGTATAGGCATGGGTACAAAAACTAGACACTTACCTGCAGCTTAACCCTATGAGGGAGATGGAGGCCATGAAGTTTGCCACCATGTACTTGGATGGAAAAGATCATTATTGGTGGTATCATGGATTGACCACACTTGGCCACAATAAGATAGTGGCATACATAGAGTTTACTCAGAGACTCATTGACAGGTTTGACCAAGGGGATCTAGAGCTACATTTCAGAGAACTCACACAGCTCAGATAGACAGGGGCACTAGAGGTGTATATTGAAGAGTTCAAGAGGCTAGCAGTCATGGTGCAGGATGTGTCATAGTTCAGACTCATGATTCTCTTCACTGAGGGTTTGATGGAACCCTTGAAGGGTTGGGTTAAGGATTTTAAGCCTACCAACCTGCAGGATGATATCTGGAGGACGAGAGATCTAGGCCCATCTGCAAAACCGAAATTTGTGCCTAGACCACCTCTAAACACTGAAGGCAGAGATCAAAGACCTCCATTGAACCTAGGAGGAAGAGACCCAAGTGGGGTGGATAGAGGAAGAGGTAGGATGGATGAGAATACTAGAAGGGAACTGAGAAGGAAACAACTATTCTACACATGCAAAGAGCCATGGAACCCATCCCACAAGTGTATGGGTTGTGGCCAAGTTCATTACATTGAGGTGACGCCAGATAATGAAGAGGATGAGGATTTTGGCCACATCCAGAACATGGAGGCAGACACCACCAAAACTGCAGAGGAGGAGGCTACAGGTCACGACAGTGCAGCAGAGGAGAGAGCTACATTAGCATCCATTAGTGGGGTACCCAAGTACAACACCTTCGAGATGAGAGGAGTATTGCAGGGGGAAAAGGTGTCAATGCTCATTGATGGGGGTGATTTTCACAACTTCATTGACTCAACATTGCTATAGAGGAGGCATATACCCACAGTTGATTTTGAAGGATTCAAGGTAGAGGTAGCAATAGGAAGCAACATGCCTTGTAACAGGTACATTCCAGGGATGAAGCTTACATTGGGTAGGCATTATCTTGTACATGATTTTTATGTGATGGACCTCCCTGAAAAAAATATAATCCTTGGAGTACAATGGCTCAGTGCGTTGGGGCCTATCACCACCAACTATAAAACCATGGAGATGTCTTTCATAGAGGAGAGTGGAAGGAAGGTAGTCCTCAGGGGCATGACAAGCAACATTGCCAGGGTAGTCACAACTAAGCGAATGGAGGCCATTTTTAGGAGAGAAGATATTGTATACGTTGTTGAGTGCAATATTTCGACACATGTGGACAAAAGGGGAAGATTCACTATGCACCAAAGATCCAGAGGATCATTGAAAAACACAGTAAGGTGTTTGGACCCATTCCACCAGGTGTGCCACCAGATAGGGGATTTGAGCATATCATTGAGTTGGAAGAAGGGTCAAAGCCAGTCATCACCACGCCTTACAGACACCCAACAAAGTACAAGGACGAAATAGATAAGGACATCAAAGAGCTCTTAGATATAGTTCACATTAGACCAAGTTCCAGCCCTTTCGCTTCTTTAGTGGTATTGGTCAAGAAGAAGGATGGAACCATGTGCGTGTGCATTGACTCCAGGGCCTTAAACAAGAAGACTATCAAAAACCGATATTCCATTCCTAGGATTGATGAGCTATTGAACGAGCTCCATGGGGATGTTTACTTCACAAATATTGACTTGTGCTCTAGTTACCATCAAATCAAAATGAGGGAGGAGGACATCCCTAAGACTACTTTCAGGTGTCACTACAACCACTATGAATTCTTAGTGATGGCATTTGGATTAACTAATGCACCGACCAAATTTCAGTCATGTATGAACCATGTCTTCAACAAGTAGTTGAGGAAGCATCTTATTGTATTCTTTGATGACTTGCTAATCTACAACAAGACGTGGGAGGAACATCTTCAACATGTGGAACAAATCTTAACTATCATGGAGGGCCAATCCTTGTATGTCAAGGAGTTCAAATGTGAATTTGGAATGATAGAGGTCCTCTACTTGGGACACATCATTGGAGTTAAAGGGGTACAGGTACATCAGGAGAAGATCCAAGCAATATTTGAGTGGCCCACACCTAAAACTATCACAGAGTTGAGGGGATTTCTTGTCATTTGCACTTATTACAGGAAGTTTGTCAAAGGGTTCTCACAACTTTGTGCACCTTTGACCGATTTGACCAAAAAAGGGGCTTTCAAATGGAGTGAATAAGCATCGTTTACATTTGATAAGATGAAAAAGGTAATGAGCACATGCCCAATTTTAGCCTTACCAGATTTTGGCCAACCCTTCATATTGGAGTGTGATGCATCTGGAGAGGGCATTGGGGTCGTACTGATGTAGAATAGGCATCCTCTTGCCTATGAGATCCAAAAGTTGAGAGGCCTAGAGCTTCTTTACACCATCTATGATAAAGAAATGTTGGCCATCATGCATGCCTTAGCCAAATTCAGACAATACTTAGTGGGAGCAATATTTGTGGTGAGGTTAGATCACAACAGCCTTAAGTACTTCTTGGAACATAAGGACTTGAATGAGAGACAACAAAAGTGGGTCAGCAGGATATAGGCCTATGATTTTGACATTGAATTTGTCAAGGGGATGAACAACATAGTTGCAGATGCATTATCCAGGAGGCCATGAGTTTATTCCATGACAGATGTATCAGTTGAATGGAAGGACCACCTCTTGGTGGAATATTCCAAAAATTAGTTTTCTTGTCAATTGATGGATGAGAAAATACATGATGACAACTTCAGAGTCATAGATGACATCATCTACTACAAGGGTTGAATATTCTTGGTCCCTGAATCAACCTTCAAGGCCAATATACTACACACATGTCATATTCACCAGTGGCAGGGCACCAAGGGATTGGAAAAACATACAGGCAGGTAAGGGAAAGGTTCTCATGGAAGGGCATCAAAGAAGATGTGATGAGTCACATCAAGGAGTGTACTACTTTCTAGGAGAATAAGGATGAGCACACATATCCTACAAAGCTGCTACAATCTCTACCCATCCCATAGCACAAATGGGAGAGCGTCTCCATGGACTTCATCACAGGGTTGCCAAGGGCACAGGGTAAGGATTGTATCTTTGTAGTGGTGGACATGTTGACTAAATTTGCACACTTCTTCTCCATTGCTACAGACTTCAGTGCAACATAGGTGGCTGAATTATTCTTCAGAGAGATATTCAGACTACATGGTCTACCTAAAACCATTGTTAGTGACAGGGATAGCCGATTTATGAGCACTTTTTGGCAGGAGTTATTCAGGATGGTTGGTACGGACTTGACCCCCAGCACTAGTTATCACCCTTAGACCGATGGGTAGACCGAAATAGTCAACAAATTGGTAGAATGCTACCTCGAGAATTATGTAGTAGGGCAGTAGAAGGAATGGGTTGGGTGGCTATACTTGGGGGAATACTGTTACAACACCACCTACCACATGTCCATAGGCATGACTCCATTTGGGGCATTGTACAGTTATGACCCACTCTCTTTTGTAGAGATTTCTTTTGGTGATAGCAGAGCCTCGATGGTACATGATTGGGTACGATAGAGTCAGGACATCCTCAGGGAGTTGAAGGATCATCTACAGAGGGCACATAATCAACAGAAGGTCCAAGTAAACAAACACCAACAATCGTACATACATGCTTCTATCAAAAGGAGTGGAGAAGAAAAGCTCCAATCCCAATTCTTTGGTCTCTACAGGATCAACAAAAAGGTAGGGGTTGTGGTTTATGAGATGGAACTCCCACAGGGCAGCATGATACACAATTTTTCCACGTGTCATGCCTGAAGAGGGCCATCGACCAACACATCACCCCACTTGAGGTGCTTCCACCTCTAGATGAAGAGGGGAAATTGGTACTAGTTCCAGAGGAAATATTGGAGGTTTGAGAGAAGAAACTCTGGAGGAGAAGAATCAAAGAATAATTAATCAAATCGAAGGATTTTCCCATTGAGGATGCCATTTGGGAGAATGAACAGGTGATACGATAAATAGGTTCGAAATTGCTTGTGGACAAGTAATTTATAGTAGGGGAGACAATAATGTCCCCCACCTCTTGATGAAAAGGTATGAAAAGACGTAGTGGTCTAGTCATCCCCACTAGACCATAGTCTCATGTAGCATGGCGAAAGGTCGGCTAACTCAATGTTATATTTTGAAGTTGACTTGGAAAAAGGTAGAAAGGGTAAAAAGTAACTCAATGAAGGAATATAGTTTTGAGGCTTTTGAGAATACAAAACCTAGATAACAACTCAGTGGTGAAATATTCCACTCACCTTGTTCCAAGCTTGGTCTCGGGGATGAAATACTCCACCCACACCATTCTATAGTATTCACAGGTACCATTAGCTATTCAAGAGAGCAACAGGCCATACCCTTGAGGGTTTTCCAGCAGGGGGTGCACCATTCCTTGGAGAAGAGTTCAATCCAACTTATTGACAGGGTCTATTGAGACTCTAGCACCTGGGTATTACTTGCAGGGCCTTTTCCATCAGATCTAGAGTTTTTTGGGAGGGTTACTCTGGTTATATTATTATCTGCAGCAGTGGGACAGTTTTGAGAGAAGGAGGGCGCAAATATGATTCAGATCTTGTCAGTTTGAGGGGGTTACGCCTCATATCTGACCCTGAGACTTCTCCTAGTGACTTGTGGCAGCTCAATCTATCTTTATAGAGAGTTTCAAGGGATTCAAAGGCTTCCTTCATCAGGGCCGAAATATTGAGCTTGGCAGTCTTCAGGAGGGTGCAGTCTTGATTGAGGATTTAGTATTTTGGAGGAGTAGATCTTGGCATCTGAGCTTGGTGGATTTTGGTGCTATTCTGAGACATCCTTCAGTTGGGTCAGAATCTTTGTCTTCTCATCTCTTCAGCAGAACGTGCCAGCAGCTAGGGGGGTTTGGACGTGACCCTGGTTCTTGTTGCATTTACCTTCATTGCATATCCAACCTTTGGAGGCTTGTTTTGTATTACTGGGAGAATTTTGTATTAGCTCATATATTATCTCTTGGAGCCATATGATGTTATTCCAGATCTGCATCCACCTTGTATCAGGTTCTTTCTTTTCATAATAATAAAGGTTAGATCTATGCTTTTGGGTTCCATATCTTGTGTACTGGTTAGATCTTGTATTTTCATTGAGTTTATCTTCAGATCTGTGCTTAATAACTGAATATAACCCTAAGGCCAAAACTTGATAGGCCAACCTGCAAACATACACAAAAAAACAAGTAAATCAACGGTCAGTTAGTGTTCCAAGCGAAAAAATTAATCTTCAGGCTTTTCCCTCCTTTGCTTTCCTCCGGAGCTCTAGATCTGGCGTCACGTGGCCTCTAGAGATCAACAACTTAGATTCACTTCGGGCCTTCGGCCACTTCAGGCACTTCGACACTTCGACCACTTTGGGCTTCGACCCTTCAGGACTTTGGACCTTTTGCTCTGGTGCTATACTTCACATAATTTCGGACTCCTAAAAACCCGTGAGCCGCTAATCCAATCTTCAGAGGGGATCTCCACCATTGAAAAATGAGCCCGCCTACTTGAAAGATTAAAACTGCCTGCTGCTTGCACCTCAATCCCAAAATGGTCTGGTATGAAAGCAACGCTTTGACACTTCCTGTGCACACCATGAACTCGAACGACCTACTGCCTCTTGACAACTATATGTAATAACACATGGAATCTAGGATTCTTGGCCAACTTGATTGCATAAGTTTTGTCAATCAAAGTGGAGTAGCATTCACTTGTTTCTCCTACAAATCATCTAGTATCTTCCCAAGCCACACAATCTCCTTTGTTTCCTCTGCAGTAGCCATATATTTTGCCTCTAATGTGGAATCTATTAGAACAAGCTATTTGTGTGATCTCTGAGAGATAGCTACCGATCCAAGCCTCACGAGGTATCTTGAAGTAGACACTCCATTCTCCTTATCCCTGTCAAATTCTGAATCTGTATATCCAACTAGTTTGAAGTCCCCCACCTTAGAGTATTTGAGCCAAAAGTATTGAGTTCTCTTCAAGTACCTCAGAACTCTTTTTGCAGCACACCAATGTCTCCACAAGGTTTTTGCATGAACCTAGAAAGGATCCCAAGTGCAAATGAAATATCTAGTCTAGTAGTGGTAAGATAGATAAGACTCCCCACAAGCTATCTATATTTAGTTGCATCCTCAAATTCATTCCCTTCTTTTGATGTTAGCTTCAAATTTTGCTCAATTAGAGTAGAGAGAGGATTACACTCAGTCATGCCAAATTTATTCAACAACTCTCCAATGTACTTCTTTGGGAAGTAAATATATATCTTGAATTATGAGTTACTTCAATACCCAATTAGTATTTAATATGTTCCATGTCTGTCATCTCAAAACCCTTCTTCAATTCTTTCTGTATGGATGCAATATATGCTTCATTGTTCCCTGTTATCAAAAGATCGTCTACATACACCACAAGATAGACAACAATTTTTTCAACTTTATTAACAAACAAAGTTGCATCATCAAGATTAAAATGCTTGAAATTGATCTTGAAAAGATGCTCAGTTAGCTTTCCATACCATGTGTGAGGTGCTTACTTTAGGCAATACAAAGACTTGATGAGCTTGCATACCTTATGTTCTTGACCATTCACAACAAATCCTTCTAGTTGATACATGTAGACATTCTCTTTCAAATCTCCATTTAAGAAAGTTGTCTTCACTAGTCCATGTGATGCATCTTCCACCTATTATATGCTGCCAAAGCCAACAATGAACAAATGGTATCCCATTTTGTCATCAGGGCTAAAGTATAATCATAGTCTATGCCTTGTTTCTATGCATATCCTTTCACCACAAGCCTTGCCTTATGTTGGTCAAGTGATATTTGTACATATTCTTGTAGACCCACTTGCAACCATTTGGTTTGGTTCCAAATGGAGGATCCACCAACTTCCATGTCCCATTTTTTTATGAGAGCATCATACTCCTTCTACATAGCTTCTTTCGACTCATAATGGGAAACAAATTCTTCAAATAAAGTTAGTTCAAAGTTAGTAGATAAATTCAATTCACAATCATATGGAACATCCATATCATTGACATCACCTAAATCTAAATTATCTATATCACCTCCATCATCTTGTCTTGTTGAACTTTTGGTTCTTGTCTTTCTAACCTCATTAGGACAAACACTTTCAAGTGTCTTTATGAACCATTTTGGACATTTCTATGATGGTCCGGGTTGCTCTATTGATTGAGATGGTGGTGCATTCCCATTAAGTTTCAACCTTTCAATCCTCTCAATCACATTATCCAATTATGTCTCTTATTCTGATGAAGTAGTTGGATCTTCTACAGAAGGGGGAGATGGCACTTGAAAAGGAGATGTTATGCTCCAATGCCTTTAAAATGATAAAAAGTCAATGTTTACAGTCCACTTCGAGGGGGAAACCTCATTTTACAATATATCCAATTCAAAATGCAATATGAGATGAGATAAGATGCTAGTAATAATAGGTCTCCTTGGTGTGTGTGTGTGTGTGTGTGTGTGTAGGATACAAAGGGTACAATTATAATGAAAGGGTACCATGAAGGGTTCTAGTCGACATACAATTATAATACTGTAAATGTAATAATTCAACATCTAGGGCTTAATAAGGGGTTTTACACATAAAATGGGGCTTTGTCTAGGTCTTAGAATGTCGCTCCCCTTCAAACAAGTGTTTTCCTCAACACTTGATGAATTGCGGGTGTTTCTACGTGAAGAAATAATCTTCCCATGTTGCCTCTTCCATTGGTGGGATCTTCCATTTGACTAAGTACTCTATGATTGCTCGATTTATCAGGTTCTTAATCCTTGTTTCAAGGATTGGTTTTGGTTCTAGTATGATTTTCCCATCTTCATTAATATTTGGTAAAATAGTTTGGATCAAGATCTTGTTCCTGATTACCTTATTTAAGAAAGAAACATGGAAGATTATATGTACACGTGAATATGGAGGTAAATCCAATTTGTAATCCATACTTCCAATCCTTTGCAAAACCTTATAGGGGCCATAATATTTGTGTGCTAATTTAGTGTCCTTTTTTTGTTGCTTGAGGGCCATCTATTTATATGGTTGTATCATCAGGAATACCCAATCTCCCACTTCAAATTCCCTTTCACTGCAATGTTGATATGCTTATTGTTTCATCCTATTTTGTGCCATAACAAATTTGTCCTTCAACAATTTGAGAACCTCTTGTTGGTTCCCTATGTGGTTCTCCACTACTTGAACATTTGTATTTCGTTTCAAGGGTGATGTAATGTGTTAGTACTTGGAGTTTCAAGTTTAAAATTTTAAAGGAACGCTACTTAAATGTTACTTTTAATGCAACACAACCCATTAGGTCTCAAAGTCAACACATAAGCACCAAGCACAATCAAGGGCATATGATTTCATGCTATATTTTTGTTTGTTTGTTTAAAGGAAAAAAAAGGTATGAGGTATCAACGAATTGATCCAAGTTGAATCCAAGATATAATTCATCAGTCAACACTCAAAAATAATATACAAGGCCATGGAGATAAGCCCACGAGTTACTCCAAATTCTTGAGATATCGATGTATATTAACATATGCCATACGATTTCCTTTTGTATATGGGATATATCCCCATATTAAAAGATGTCAAAACACCACATGGAGGGATATCGTGGGTAAGCATAGTCACAAGAACAAAAGTCTCATGAAGAACTTGGGAGCCACATCAAAAAATCACTACGAAATCGTTCCGTAGAGATTTTCCTGGTTGCAACATACTACGAAATCGTTCGGTAGCGATTTTCCTCTATAAAGAAACATGTATCCTGACTTTTTTTTAAAGGTATTAAAACACTTGGCACTTAGAAAATCCAAGGTAGAATGGTCATCAACAAACTATACCCATATTTGAGGCAAGTCGAAATCTACAACAAGTATTAATTCCATTCAAAGCAAACTTTATGAAATGAGTTGGCAGATCTACATCTTCAGGAAACTCTAATCATGAACAATTACAGTATACATATGGCAGAAAATTCTTCATAGATGAAGACTCTTTTCAAAATTGTTGGGCATAAAATCAACAGTTAATTAGAATCCGGATCCGACATCTTCAGGAAGCGAATTTCGGGCTCCATTTCCGATCAAATGGTAATGAATCTTCAAAAACCATTAAAAACTCGCTTCTAGAATTAGTCCATTTACATTACATGCAGACGGTTTTTGAAATTTCTCCATGGTTTGGGAGAAATATTTGTCTAACGAGGAAGATAGTTGAAAATTCATATACAAGTGGCAATCAAAAACTTATCAAGGCAACATTTGGCAGTGCAATCCCACATCCAATGGGCATTATATAAACTGTTCCAGATTAATAAATATTCTAGCTATTTCAAATAAGATCATTTCCTAAAAGTTTGGGAGAGTATGTTTATATGTTTTTATATATTGATCGTATGGAGAGCGGAGAAAGAGGCTTGAAAGAGCTGTAAATTGATAGCTGGGGATATATCAGTTTTGAAAGTGTAATGTTGCCTATGATATCGAAACTAATAAGAAGATCACTGGTTCATTTTCCCATATGAGATCTTTTCTTTCTCATGGTTAGTCTCGTTTTTCTTTTCTCTGTTCTTTTCATTTCAAATGCAATAGAGACAATTTTGTATATCGAAACATTTCTTCCTGAAACAACAATGAAATATATGGTTGAAAACTATATTATTTCACTCGTTTTTTTTTTGTGCAAAGGTTGTATTTGGAATTCCATTGTTATTTTAGTTTTCAAACTACCATCTTTGAGAGCTGGAAATTTTCTTCATCATTTGAACAAAATGTTTAATTGATGTTTATTTTCCCTCTGAATGCTTTATGTTGATTTGACTTGAGAATGAAAGCCTTATAGTTTGGAATGAATCTTTGATACCCTTGATCTTCTAGAATCAAAAGACACATTTGTCCCTCATAACTTGATTGGATATTTTCACTTTAACCCTATCAACAACCAAAACAATCAAACCCTATTATTCTCTAAGTGCACTAACTCTGGCCCTTGTAGTAGTCAGGGGCTTGACTTTAGTGATAACATAATGGATGTAGGATGATATAGATAAAGTGCCAGAAATGGGAACATTTTTATGAAGTATGGAAGGATGTGTTGTACCACCATTCCACCAAGGGAAACCACTTGACCCATTGTGTATTTTTATCATATGCAAAGCAACAAATATATCCTTCTAGACATTTATTCACAATCTCAATTTTCCCATCGGATTGAGGGTGATAAGATGAGCTATGAGACAATTGAGTACCCAAACAAGAAAATAATTCAATCCAAAAATTTCTAGTGAAAATTGGATCTTTGTCACTTACAATAATCTTGGGGACTCCATGTAGCTTTTGAACTATTTCCATGAATGTTATGGATATTGTACTTGCTTTAAAAGGATGAGAAAGAGAGAAAAAATGGGCATACTTTGTTAGTCAATCCACTACTACCATGATGATAATACTTCCCTCATATTTGGGTAAACCTATAATAAAATCCATTGAAACTTCTTCCCAATATTGACTTGGTATAGCTAATGGTTGTAGGAGACCCTACGTCTTGATTGTTTCTCACTTATTATGTTGGTATACTAAACATTCAAACAAAAAAAATTGAAAGTTACTTTTAAGACCCTAGAAAAAATCCTTCTTGATTCCATGGTATGTTTTCAAGAATCCTGAATGTCCTCCTATATGAGAAGTGTGCAGTTCTAGAAGAACCTTCTGTTTGAGTTGATAATTCTTACATAAATATAGGTGATCATGATACCATAGAAAATCAATCTTCCAAAAAAATTATTTAATGAACTGGGGTCCTCATGTAGTTGTTGAATGATCTTGCATACCTCTTGATCTTGCTTCCATTCTATCATTGCTTCTTTTTTCCAATCAAATTGTGGAATAGAAATAATACATAGTGAACCTTCTGTTTCTTCTTCTTTCCTTGAAAGGGCATCTACCACAATTTTATGCTTTCCCTTTTTGTAGATAATTTCAAAGTCATAACCTAGAATCTTTGTAACCCATTTTGTTGCTCTTATGAAGATAATTGTTTCTCCAAGAAGTGATTCAAACTATCATGATATGTTTATACTTTGAAGTGTCATCCTATTAATTAAGGGTGCCATTTCTAAACTACATGTAGTATGGCCAACATTTCTTTTCCATATATGTGTTTGAATAAGTTTTTTACTTTAAGTTGGATGCTTTCAAAGGCAAGGGGCCTTCCTTCTTGCATTAAAATTGCACCAATTCCAAGGCCCAAGGCATCACACTCCACAATAAATGTTTTTTTAAAGTTCAATGTGGCTAGGACAGAAGTTGTACACCTAGCCTCCTTAAGTTTTTCAAAATATTTTGTTGCTTCTTTGGTCCAAGAAAATGATTCCTTCTTTAATAATGCTATTAGAGGTCCTTTTAAAATTGATTTTGTCTTGGGAACAAACTCTTATATTTTAAAGGACTTGGAAGAGTGATTGTTTTCCTATAGCACCAACGGTTTCCACTTAAAACACTATGTGGAACCAACTTGAAAGTTTAAATACTGTATGGAATTACTCATGTATTATAGTTTGTTTTATTGTTTTGATTTTGCTTGGTTTTTATTTCTTTATGTTGTTTCGTTTCTGCTGTTTTATTTCTTTTATTGACTTCTTTTCTTGTCAGAAATAAAATTTTGGATCAGTTTTGCCTCAATGATGCTATTCTGCAAGTATTGTTAATCAATAACAATCAGGTTACACAACTTTCATGATGTCCCCCCTTGAAGACATCATTGAAATTGCTATCTACTTCAGTATCGTTGTTAGATAAGATTATTGGTTTTTTATCCCTATTTTCTACTTTCCTTTTCTTCGCTCTCCTCCGAGATTCAAGAAGAGAACACCAGAGTTTTTCTCCTTAAATAAAATAACGCTTTCACTATGATTAATCAAATGTTATGCATACATGAATAACCCCCTCATACGTAACATTTTCCATAATTTATTTCCTAAGTCCCAAATCATTTTTTCCCTTAAACCACCTCACTTCCTCTGTTGCATAATCATTATAATATACATTCCTTGATCTAATGTTCACATGGTCTACGAAACCAAACTATTTGAGTTCTTAATCTGTTGGAAACAGATTTCCCTGTGGAGTCGCCAGTTTGTTGACACTTAAAATTGCAACGATGAATATTGCTCGCAAATGATTGCCAAGCTCTATTATTTATGTATAATAATAATAATACTAAGCTAGTAGGTGGGATCCCCTTGTAAACTAGTGGTGCTATGATGGATGTGTTGCACTTATATTTTTTTGTTGTTGTTATAATGATGCCAACACATTCTTTTACAATTGATATTCAAGTCATGATTTTAATTGTTATGATGACATAAGATGGTTGGTTAATTGTTGCATGGATAGATGGCTTTGATGGTCACTCACAAATTATTGTTGTACTATGGATAAACATATTATTATCATTTTTGTTTGACATTGTAATTAAACATGGATTAATTGTTTGATTTTATACAAAGGGATGATATGGGAATTTTTTCAAATTAAAAGACTATGTACAAGCCCTAAGGTTACATGTAATTGTGACAAAAGAAGGGTGTATAGACCCTTGCTGCTAGACTTATGCGCTTTGATTAAAATTTATGTGTGAGACATATGTGACAACGTTATAACACATGATTGTTTTTAAAAGAATTTGGGTGGCACAATATGCAAATGGTATGTGGCTAGGGAATATATGGTTGATTTAATGGTTAGTGTTATGGTGAGTTGGTTGGCTTGTATGTTGAATTAAATGAGGTTGGGGAAGGAAGCAATGTGAATTTACTTCACGTCACTCAAAAAACCCTTGAGCTCATCAACCTAGCCATACTTGCATTTGTTTTTTCATCTCTGGTAGTTGTTGATGCTCCATGATTTTTGGTTGTAAAAGAAGATACAGTCCAACTCTCTTCGTCAAGCAATATTTTCCAGGTAGGGTTCCTTTATTTTCCATCCATGATTGTTCCTCTATTGATTAAGGTTGGTTTTCATTGATTTCAACCCTTGAAGAAATCCTGATAGCACAAATGATGAAATCCAAAGTGGTCCTCTTATGGAAAAATCCCTCACGGGAAGACGCTTTGCGGATTGAGTTATCCTAGAAGTATGGTTAGAGAACCCATGAATATTTGTGGAATAATGAGATGAAGGCCATTGAATTTTTCAGTGAAACTATCCTAGATGGATAGTTCTTGTCATTCCATTTCCATTGGTATGTGGAACATCACATAACTCCTCACGGTTAGAGAGTTATGTCCATAAGAAGTTGGAGAAACCAGGTTTGGGTAATGGGTCCAAGTTTGATTGATGGATAATGGCATGATTTTTGATATATTTGTAGGTAATACTATTCTATATGGATAGTACATGTCATTCCATTTCTGGTGGTATGTGGAACGTCACATAACACCTCACGGTTTGAGAGTTATGGCCTTACGAAGTTGGAGGACCCTCATATGTCATCTAGAAGCCCCAAAAGGTCAAAGTAGTCAAAGTGGTTTAAGAGATTTGAGAAGGTAAATAATAAAGTGAAGTGATGAGTGTACTATAATTCAAAGTGAATAGAAAATAAATTATTTAAATAATAAATTTAATGGTGAAATTAGAAGTGGGTTAACCCTAAAATAAGGAAAGTGGGCAAAGTGACCTAGAAGATGTTTTTAAGGAAGCTACTTGGACAGTATAAATAAGAGGTAAGGATCTCTCATTTTAGATCAAACTTGAGCATATTGAATATCTATAGGCATCTGAGGTAACCAAATCATATCTAAGCTGAATTTTTGAGGGAAGGTGAAGAAAATAAGGCCAGAATTCAAGGAAGGATAAATTCTTTTGATGATGCTTTCTAAGGTACGTTATTTACAGGTCATCTCACCATTTTCGCAATAAATATTTTTCTATAATGATTCAGACCGTAAAATTGATATTCCATTGAGGAAACACATCCAAGTATATGTGTTAAAAAGTTCATCTTGTGGGTCATTGTATTATTTGAGTTACACTCTGTGGAAAATAGGGTTTGTGGCTAGTCCTGAAACTAGTCTAAAATAAGTGTTTCGGGTAAAAGCGTTATAACTTCTTCAAAACATATCCAAATTCAGTAAGAATAAATTTTTTGGTTAGATTAAAGTTTGTATTAGGATTTTTAATATTTTCATATATATTCAACAAATATTCCATGCGAGTCATGCTCTACAAGGTCTCTCTCTAGAATAAGCCAGAATTCAACAAGGCATGCCATTTTTGCTATAACGCATTTTATGAGAGGTTCCAAGTAGTGAAACCTGGAGGAATTGCATAAAACACACTGAAGAACATTGTGTATCAGTTTCATATATTTATTCATTACAGGTACAAAGTTATTATTATTTCAAGTTAGGGTTGTTCACTAATACAAAAGTAGTCTTGTGAGATTAAAAAAATGTTTGATGAAAATGCTAGTCTCTTGTTGTTAAAGTTAAGAAATGTTTGAAGGTATGTGATCATATACACCAAGTTTATTACAGAGTTACAAATCATATTTGGATGGTGAAATTAATGAGGGTGTTTGGTTGAGGTACATGTTAGGTACATGGTTCATACAAGTAGTTAATGAGTTGGCACATACATGAGGTGTATAGTTGATGATGTTGGTACATATTGATGAGTCATGGTTTATGAGTAGTTGAAACATGATTGGTACATACTTGGTACATGGTTGGATGCACTTTTTTTATTGTACAGGTTGATCACAGGTTGTTTGGTACAGGTTGGTGCATGGTTGATGCACTTGTTCATGGTACAGGTTGATTACAGGTTGAGGTATAGGTTGATGAATGGTTGATGCATGGTTTAGGTTTATTGGTACAGGTTTACAACAGTATATCTCACAGTGATAGTGTGACATTGGTTCCATCATTCTACTTCTACTTTAGGGCAGTTGGACGAGGCAAGGACAAGTGGTTGTAGCCACCTTCTAGTTGTATCTAGAGAACATAGGGGATTGTAGCCTCCTTCTGGTTGTAGCCATATAATTGGGGAGTTGGAGCTTCCCTCAGGTTGTAGCCTGAGAAACTAGGGGGTTGAAGCCTCCTTCCAATTGCAGCTGGAAAACAAAGGAAGTTGGTGCTTCCAATGAATGTAATTCTTCAAGACATATAAGAAAAAACATTCTGTGGTTTTCTCCCGCTTTGGGTTTCCACATAAAACACTGGTGTATTGTGTATGCGTATGATTGTTCATTTTTTCATTGCTCATTATTGGATGATAATTCTACATTGATATAACACTTGGATTATTTGGTTAAAAAATATTATTATTTCTCTATTACTGATTCACCCCCGCCTCTTAGTAATCCAACAATTGGTATCAGAGCAAGTTCCTTCAGAAATCAGTTTAACCAGTGAAAGGTAGATCATGGATAGAAAAAACTTGTAGAAAAATGGAATACCATAGTTTGATAGACATACGTATTCTTTTTGGAGCATAAGGATGGAGACATATATACAGGCACAAGGATTCGAAAATTGGCAATCAATTGTAGATGGATACACAACACCAACAGTTCCACCAACAAATGACAAAGAAGTGAAACTCAGTCAGAATAATTCCAAAGCCACAAATGCACTTCAGAATGGTCTCAGTGAAACAATATTCACCAAAGTTTTACATTGTAAATCCTCTAAAGACATTTGGGATAAGCTTTGAAATATTTATGAAGGAGATTCAAAAGTCAAAGCAGCAAAGCTTCAAACTTACAGAGGTCAGTTTGAACAACTAAAGATGAAGGAAGATGAGAATATTGCAACCTACTTCTTACGAGTCGATGAAACAGTGAATGAAATCATAGGATTGGGAGAAGAAATCGAAGAATATGTAATTGTTCAAAAGGTACTAAGATCTCTTCCTATGAGATTTGACCCTAAGATATCAACACTAGAAGAAAGATCAGATCTAAATTCAGTAAGCATGGACGAACTGCATGGAATCTTCACAGCATACAAAATGAGAACTGAACAAGATAATACAGATGTAAAAGAAGCAGCCTTCAAAGCATCCAAAATATCAAAGAAAAAGGAAAAGCAACAAGAAGAACATAACAACAACAGTGACATCTCAGAAGATGATGAAGAAGTGGCAACTTCGTCAAAAGACTGAACAAGGGAACTGACGGTAGGTATAGAGGTAAGCTTCCTTTAATTTTTTTTAATTGTGATGGTATTGGTCATTTTTCTAACAAATGTCCTCATAAGAAAAAAATAAATGATGAAGGTTACTCAAAAGGCAAACAAACATATAAAGAAAAAAGAACTACAAATAAAGTTTTCAAGAAAATATTATGCACCAAAGAAGACATCTCATCATCATATGAAGAAGAAGTCAATGACAGTGAGACATGAATAGTTCTATTCATGGCAGTAGAAGACTCTGATAAAAAAGACTTTGAAGAAGAATATGAAGAAGTCGAAGAAGAATATGAAGAATTCAAAGAATAAATTGAAGAGGCAGAAGTTGACTACTAAGAAGAATTGATGTGTGCCATAGAATTTATTAGAAGAGAAAATAATAAAAACAAGAAACTACAAGCGGAACTAGACAAGAAAGAAGACACTCAAGAACTAGAACAAATGATCACAAATTTGAAGTTTCAAATAGAAGAAGATAAAATAATTGAAGAAGCACTCAAAGAACAACAAGAAGAAAAGGACAGGATCATTGGAAATTTGGAAGCAAAGATTGTCACATTAAGAAAGGATATTCAAAAGAAAAATATGCAGAATAACTCAAAAGTTTTGGATGATATTATAAATAGTAAAAAATCTCATCTTGACAAGTCTGGACTTGGATACAATCAGATAGAAAATGGATCAAGCTCCAAAACAACAGAGCAAGAAACATATCCAAAAAGCTATGCATAAACAATCAAAGGGGATAGGAAGATATACAAGGAAGATTACAGGGACACTCCTCCACCGAAAAGATTCAGATTTCAGAATCAATAACAGACAGATAGGCCTCAAGAAGAAGAATGATTCATAAGAGCACCTCCTTTCAGAAGATATTCAACTCCCAGGTATCAAACTATATTTTTTGGTTTATGTTATGCATGTAATAATTTTGGACATAAAGTTGTGAATTGTAGAGCTAACAACATGAACATAAACAACTTTGAAATTCATACACAAAAGGGTTATCCAAGAAGGCCTAGTGAAACATAGAGAAGAAGTTACAACAGGTTTGAATCTTTGAGCACTGAAGTTGAATGTTACAAATGTAACAAATTTGGACACATGGACAAAGATTGTAGAATGACAGTTCCTCCTGGAGAACTGCAACATAATACTAACTGTCACAGATAGGAACCTCATAAAAGGACATAGATAAGAAAGCATAATCAATATAGCAATGAAGAATGCACACTCGCTCTACAAGCTAAGCAGAAGAAACATGGTTGGTATGTTGATAGTGGTTGTTCAAAACACATGACAGGTGAAAGAGACAGGTTTCTTACATTAAGAAAGGAAAGAGATGGATCAGTCTCCTTAAAAAATGATGATTCAACTAAAATCATTGGAAAATGCACAGTCAGAATTGGGAACAAGAATACAAAGGTAGAAAATGTTCTACTAGTAGAAGATATGAAACATAATATTCTAAGTGTGAGTGAAATGTGTGACCAAGGTCATAAATATACTTTCGATTCACAAAAGTGAAAGATAAGAAAATAAGGTTCAGGAAAATTGATTGCTAAAACTGCAAGAACTTCAAGCAACATATATGTGTTAAGTGAAATTGGAAATGAAAATTGTTGTCTAGGAAAGGAAGATGAAATTTTTCTATGGCATAGAAGAATGGGTCACATACATTTTTATAACCTTGTCAAAGTCAGCAAAAGAGAAGCAGTCAGAGAAATGCCACAGGTCACGAAACCAACCAACACTTTATGTAAGAATTGTCAACAAGGAAAGCAAACAAAGACTGGGTTCAAATCAAAGGAATATTCAATGACAAGACCATTGGAAATTGTGCACACTGATCTAGTTGGACCAACTACAACAAAGGTTTAAAATGTGAGAAATACTTTATCTTATTAGTTGATGATTATACAAGAATGACTGCAGTTTTCTTTCTCAAGAATAAGTCAGAAGCTTTTGAAAAATTTAAGATCTAAAAGGAAACGGTTGAAAATGAAATGGATTCAAAAATAAAATGCTTGAGATCTGATAATGGAGGAGAGTTCACTTCAAAGGAATTTATGGACTACTGCAACAGTCATGGAATAAAAAGGTAATTCTTTGTTGCTAGGACAACTCAACATAATGGAGTTGTTGAAAGAACGAACAAGATAGTACAGGAAATGGATCAAACAATGCTAATGGATTCCAAATTGACAGATATATTTTGGACACAAGCAATGCATACAATAGTTCACATTCAAAATAGATTAATTCTCAAAAAGAACACTGAAAAAACTCCCTACTAGCTATGGAAAGGAAGACCAACAAATGTGAAACACTTCAAAGTTTTTGGAAGCAAATGCTACATCAAAAGAGAAGATGGCAGAATGGAAAAGTTTGACTCTCGTGTAGACAAGAGATTACTTGTTGGTTACTCAAGTACAAGGAAATCATACAAGTGTTACAATCTGAGATTGAACAAAGTTGTGGAAAGAATCAATGTAACAATTGATGAAACAGGAAAACCAAAATCAAAGGAAGAAGAAAATGAATCAATGGAACAACCTTTCGCAGAAGAAGAAAAAGATGAAAAATAAGAAGAAGAGGAAGATGAAGAGAATCTGACATAAACAGAAGAGCAAGGTCAGCAAGTGTCTCCAAAGACACCTAGCAAACGAGTACAGAAGAATCATCCTTCAGATCAGATTATCAGAAACAAAGATGCAGGAGTTGAGACTAGAAGAAGAATCCTTTCACCAGAACAAACACACCTAGCACTCTTATCTACAATTGAACCAATCTGTTTTGAAGAATCCAATAAGGATGAATTTTGGAATAAGGCCATGGATGAAAAATTGGATCAAATAGAGAAAAATGACAATTGGGAATTGGTTCCAAGACCAAAGAATAAGAATGTGATCGGCACAAAATGGGTTTTCAAGAATAAATTGAATGAATATGGACAGGTTACAAGGAACAAAGCTATATTGGTATGTAAAGGATATGCATAGATTGAAGGAATCGACTTTGAAGGGACATTTTCCCCAGTTGCCAGAATGGAAGCAATCCGATTGCTTTTAGCTAATGCATGCTCCAAAAATATTAAAGTGTATCAGATGGACGTAAAATCATATTTTCTGAATGGGGAACTTGAAGAAGATGTCTACATTGAACAACTAGAAAGATTTCAGTTTCCAGAGAATGCAGACTACATGTGAAAATTAAAGAAGGCCTTATATGGTCTAAAATAGGCTCCTATAGCATGGTACTCTAGACTGGATAAATATCTACAATAGGTAGGGTTCAAAAAAGGAAGTGCAGACAACAACCTATACATCAAGGTAAGTCAAGGTAATATTTTAATGAATTTTGTGTTGATGATATTATTTTTGGTAGTGATGATGATAGGTTAAGCCAAACATTTGCAAAGGATATGCAAAATGAATTTGAAATGTCATTACTTGGAGAACTATTCTTCTTTCTCGGACTTCAGATACGTCAAAGCAACCAATGAATTTTTATTTCTCAAACCAAGTATATAAGATAAGTGCTAAAGAGGTTCGGAATGGAATATTGTAAACCAGTTATCACTCCCATGCAAACCAATTGCAAGTTGAGAAAATATGATGATTCAAAGTCTACAGATCAGAGGAAATACAGGTCAATGATTGGCAGCCTACTATATGTGACAACATCCAGACCAGATATAATGAAGGCAGTTGGATAGGTGGCATGATTTCAAGCAGCACCAAATGAATCACATGTATTAACAGTGAAGAGGATTTTCATATATCTCAAAGGAACATAAGAGTTTGGATTATGGTATCCAAAAGGAAAGGATCTATCACTTATTGCCTACACAGATGCATACTGGGTAGGTTGTATTGATGATCGACGAAGCACCAGTGGAACAAAGTTCTACTTGGGTGAGTGTTTAGTATCATGGCTAAGCAAAACACAATCATCAATATCTTTATCTACAATCGAGGCAGAGTATATTGCAACAACATCATGTTGTACACATGTTCTTTAGATGAAACAAACTTTGACAGATATAAAGGTTGAGTATTATGAGCCCATTCCAATCTATTGTGATAATACAAGCGCCATCAGTATCTCAAAGAACCAGGTGATGCACTCTAAGACGAAGCACATTCCAATCAAGTATCAGTTTCTACGGGAGCAGGTTGCAGAAAAGAACATCAGAGTTGAGTATGTGGGAACAAAAGAACAAGTGGAAGACATATTTACAAAACCACTTCCATGGGAATCCTTTGAGTATCTTCTCCAAAGACTCGAATTTATTTCTACTCCAAAATGAATGCTTTTGAATTCTTATCTTATACGTCTTAGATGTACACGAGGAAGCACCATAAAGAGGACAATTCAGTCAGGGGAGAAGCCTCGGATGGAAAGATACCTTTTCCATTGATGAAAAAGGGGGAGAGATTCATCATATGCAGAGGACAGAGGCATGGTTCCAGGGGGATCAATGGTCACAGAGATGTAGAGGACAAAAGCATGTTTCCAGGGGGAGCATGAGTGACATGACTTCAATATTTCATGACATAATTTCAGTTTTGCATCAAAGTGTTGCCATCAATGCCAAAGGGGGAGATTTTTGAGTAAGGTTGGTTTTCATTGATGTCAACCCTTGAAGAAATCCTGATAGCACAAAGGATGAACTCCAAAGTGGTCCCCTTATGTTGAAATCTCTCACGGGAAGACGCTTTGCAGATTGAGTTATCCTATAAGTATGGTTAGAGAACACATGCTTATTTGTGGAATAATCAGATTAAGGTCAATGCATTTGTCCATGAAACTATCCTATATGGATATTTCTTGTCATTCCATTTCTGGTGGTATGTGGAACGTCACATAACTCCTCACGGTTAGAGAGTTATGGCCATAAGAAGTTGGAGAACCCAGGTTTGGGTAATGGCCCCAAGTTTGTTTGATGTATAATGATAAAATTTTTGATATATTTTTAGGTAATAATATTCTATATGGATAGTACATGTCATTCCATTTCTGGTGGTATGTGGAACGTCACATAACTCCTCACGGTTTGAGAGTTATGGTCTTACGAAGTTGGAGGACCCTCATATGTCATCTAGAAGCCCCAAAAGGTAAAAGTAGTCAAAGTGGTTTAAGAGATTTTAGAAGGTAAATAATAAAGTGAAGTGATGAGTGCACTATAATTCAAAGTGAATAAAAAATAAATTATTTAAATAAATAATTTAATGGAGAAATTAGAAGTGGGTTAACCCTAAAATAAGGAAAGTGGGCAAAGTGACCTAGAAGATGTTTTTAAGGAAGCTACTTGGAGAGTATAAATACGAGGCAGGGCTCTCTCATTTTAGATCACACTTGAGAATATTGAATATATATACATGTCTGAGGTAACCAAAGGATATCTAAACTAAATTTCTGAGGGAAGGTGAAGAAAGGAAGGCCGAAATTCAAGGAAGGACAAATTCTTTTGATGATGCTTTTTAAGGTATGTTATTTATAGGTCATCTCACCATTTTCACAATAATTTTTTTTTCTAGAATGATTCAGACTGTGAAATTTCTATTCCATTGAGGAAACATATCCAAGTATCTATGGTAAAAAATTCATCTTGTTTTTTGTTTTATTTTTGGAGTTACACTCCGTGGAAAATAGGGTTTGTGGTTAGTCTTGAAACTAGTCTAAAATAGGGGTTTCGGGTAAAAATGCCATAAATTATTAATAACAAATCCAAATTCAATAAGACAAAATGTGTTGGTTAGAGTACAGTCTGTAGTATTCTGTGTAACAGTTTCATATTGATTAAACAAATATTCCATGTGGTGCACACTCTACAAGGCCACTCTCTAGAATAAGCCAAAATTCAGCAACATATGCCATTTTTACTATAACTCCTTTTATAAGAGGTGCCAAGTAGTGACAGTTGGAGGAATTGTATAAAACAAACTTAAGAACATTTTGTATCAGTGTCATATCTTTATTCATTACATGTACAAAATTATGATTATTTCAAGTTAGGGTTTTTGACTAATCCAAAACTAGTCATGCGAGATTAAAGAAAAGTTTGATGAAAATGCTAGTATCTTGTTGTTATAGTTAAGGAAGGTTTGCAGGTATGCGATCATATGCACAAATTCTATTATAGAGTTACAAATCATATTTGGATGATGAAATTGATGAGGGATTTTGGTTGAGGTACATGTTGGGTACATGGTTCAGACAAGTAGTTGATGAGTTGGCACATACATGAGGTGTATAGTTGATGATGTTGGTACATATTGTTGAGTCATATTTGATGAGTAGTTGACACATTATTGGTACATACTTGGTACATGGTTGGATGCACTTTTTTATGGTACATTTTGATCACTAGTTTTTTTGTACAGGTTGGTGTATGGTTGATGCACTTGTTCATGGTACAGGTTGATTATAGGTTGATGAATTGTTGATGCATGGTTCAGGTTTATTGGTACATGTTTATAGCGGTATATCTCACAGTGATAGTGTTACAGTGGTTCCATCATTCTACTTCTACTTCAAGGCGGTTTGACGGGGCAAGGACAGGTGGTTGTAGCCACCTTTCAATTGTAGTCGGAGAACATAGGGGGTTGTAGCCAGAGAATTGGGGAGTTGGAGCTTCCCTCAGGTTGTAGCCTGAGAAACTAGGGGGTTGAAGCCTCCTTCCAGTTGTAGCTAGAAAACAAAGGAAGTTGGTGCTTCCAATGAATGTAATTCTTCAAGACATATAAGAAAAATCATTCTGTGGTTTTCTCCCGCTTTGGATTTCCATGTAAAACACTGGTGTACTGTGTATGTGTATGATTGTTCATTTTTTCATTGTTCATTATTGGATGATAATTATACATTGATATAACACTTGGATTATTTGGTTAAAAAGGATTATTATTTCTCTATCACTGATTCACCCTCCCCTCTTAGTAATCCAACATCCTCTATGTTATGAATCAATTTTGGCTCAGAATTGATTGAGGTCTGTGTTTTTCTTAATTTTTTTCGACAATGTATCAATGTTGTGATTATCGTTTCTTCTGTGAATAGTCTAGACTGATGGAATTTTAAATAAAGAAGAATGATTATTCCTTGCTGTGTGTAGCCTGTGCATGGGTTTATTGGTTAAAAACATGTTCGGTCAGCTTGGGGTTTTTGGTCTGGTTTTATGTGGAAAATTATGATTATGGTTTAGAAAAGCTTTGAGCTTTGGTGCATGGGTTTTACAACTAGTCTTGGTGTTAATTTTTGTCACTCTGTTTCATCTCGATGGTTGATATGTTTCATTCCTCTTGGTTGCAATGCAAGCTGCTAAAATTTGGAGTGTTCTTTCCATATTTTGGCTGAGCCATTTATCATGGAGTTTCCCTTATTATCGTTGTTGCTAGGAAGTATTGCATAGTTGGGTTTTAGCATCACCCATAACTTTAAGTGGAATATTTGTATATGTTTTGGTTGGCCATAGGTTGTGCTAAGGAATTCTCTTCACAATTATTTTAAGAGGTCGTTTCCTCTTTTTCTCTATTGAGGGTGGTTGACTGTTATGTTTTGGTAATCCTCACTGTCAATAATTTTGGTTAATGGTTATGTGTCTATCGTGAATTTAAAAAGGGCATGAGCTGTCTATGTTTTTGAAGACTATCCCTTGATTGAGCCATCTATTGTTACTTCTCTGTGATAAATTTTTAAAAGGGCACGAGCTATCTGTGTCCCTAAGGACTTATTCATTTGGTCGAGCTATTTGTTCTTACTTCCATTCATTGTGTTAAACCCTAAACACGAATATTTAACTCGTTTCAATCCCATCAAAGGTAAAAGAGACACCTGTATGTGCTTGGTCTATTGGGAACGCCTTGGTTTTGTTTCTCCTTGGGCATGATTTGGCTCTGTCTCTTGTTGGGAATTTCTTTTAAAATAAGTCTGTACATGTTTAATTTACGAGAAACTCAGGCTCAAAGTTGCATGTTATTGGTTGAATGCTATTTCAAATCAATACTTATGTTGATTAAACACATGTGTGTGATTGAATTTGGGCCTGATTATGAGTTTTAATGCCTAGTTGATTAATACAAACAATTGTAAATAATGGTTAATACTATACATATTATTATTTGATTTTAAAGAACACAAATTGGTTATAAATGGTTGAAGATCATTGTGCGCCTTCTACTGGTTTTAAAAGGAAAAGAGGTTTAGCATTGGAATATGAAAGACTGTGGCTCAAAGGGTTATAATGTTATTTAAAAATGGCAATGATGCTATTATGACTGTTGTATAGATATTTTATAGATGCAAGAGCTGCTATAATTGAGTATTCTAGGCATATGAATTGTCTTTTGTTTGAAGTCATCAAGCATTTTATAAAGAAGTGACAGTTAAATGGTTTTGGTTTAAAAGTGAATGCTTATTGGATTGCGGGGTATGAACAAATTTATGGTTGTTGTTTGATTTGGTTTATTTTTATGAACAATATCCATATTTGTTTCCTCTCATGATACCACGTTTTCGCTCATTATACCCCCCTCATAATCCCATTATCATTTTTTGGCATCCATGTTCTGTAAAATAATTTAAAAACTTTGTATAATAGTGACAAAGGATATGACACAGTAATGGTTGGCAGCTGATATTTTTGGTATTTGATTGCACAGTTAAATTATTTAATGAATTGTTGAGCAATACTCATGTATTTGTTCCCTGTCATGCTACCACTTTTTCTCTCATTACAATCCCTGTAGATGTCCCATGAACCCTTTCCATCCCGCTCACTTGGAAATTATTAAATAATTTATTATGGATTGATTTGCATGGGTCTCATTTCAATTTCTGAGCCAAACTTTATTTCATGTGAGCAAAATGTCATGTATGGCCTGTTAAGGGCTAGTTACTAATGAATTGTTGCATAAAGGATGAGTTTCTTCAGCAGGGAAATCCATGGTAGAAATAATAGAGGAAGAGGTTACTGGAACAGAGGGCCTATAAGGCCTAGATTCTCTATTCATTTTGATGCTGACCCCCAGGAGTTGAACCAACTATTTCAAGATGGGTTCTTCAACTGGATTGGGAAAGAAATAATACATCCTTGACCAAATAGACCTCCTTTCCAGCCTCAAAACATCACTGGTATTCATGTACCTCCTCATGTGTCCTTGCAACCGGAAGTCCCTGCAAATGATGGATGGCAAGAGATTTCCAATCTGACAATATCTCACCATCCTGGCTGGCCCAATTTGTCATTGCCTCCTCCTCGACCTGTAAATCCTAATGTTCAAATTTCCCGTGTTCATTCACCTGTTCAATCCTCTCATGCTAGTAAAATGCTCAAAACTGATGTCCCCCATGTGTAAGATAAAGGTAAAGTTGTTGCCTCCCCTTCCTCTCCTTCAAATGACTCTTCAAAATCAATGTCCTCCCGTATGCATCTGAAGGATGATGGTTTCCATGTTATTAGTGAGATACAACCTCAAGGTTCGAATCAACCAAAGACTACCTCTGGGAAGTTCAAAGGGGGCAACAATGATAGAAGAAAGATTGCCTCTCAAAGTGGCAAGTATGCATTTTAATTTATGTGTTTTATGATTGAGTTGTTGAAGATAGTGGTTTGCAGAAAGTTTTGGGCATCAAGCTATTCTTTGGATAATGTGGATATTTACATATTTTTGGATATGATTTGAATTATTTCTTATATTTAAATATTCAAATTTTTAAAGTATTTAAGGAAGCTACAAGGTGACATGTGTTTAAATGATTATCCAATTGTGTTCTATTTTTATAAAGAATAAAAGAAGGGATTCACAAGGGGTCTCACCTAATTAGTGTTGGAATATTGGTTGTTGTCATTGATGTCAACCCTAGTCAATGGTTTTGGAGCGCAAGATTGATGAAGGTATTTGGACATGAAGGACAGTGCACATGCAGATACAACACCCATGGATGGATAGTATACATCATGTTGTTTCTGGTGGTAGGTGGCACGTCATGTGGATCATCATGGTTGAGGAGAAATAAACTTTTAAAGATGACAAAGTGAATTAAAGAAGGAAGTACAGGTTGGCCCTGAAGATAATTAAAGAAAATAATTACAAAATAAGAAAGTGTTAGGTTGACCCTAATGATAAAAAGAAGTGACATAAAGGGTATAAATAAATCTCATTAAACATTAATTTTTAAACACACACAAGTTTGTTAATGAATAAGAATATATAAGTCAAATTTCAGAGGAAATTTGAAGTAAATAAGGCCAGATTTCAAGGGAGGATGAAGCCTTTTGGTGATGTGTTCTAAGGTATGTTATTTACAGGCCATCTTACCATTTTCGCTATAAATTTTTTTATAGAACAATTCATATGGTGAAATTGGTATGGTATTGATAATAGATGTCTAGGTACCTATGGTAAAAAATTCAGTTCTTTATTCGCTATAATTTTGGAGATACACTCTGTGGAAGATAAGGTTTTTGACTAGTTTTGAAGTCAGTCATAAACAAGTTTTCCAGGTAAAATAGTCATAACTTATTCATAAAGAATCCAAAGGAAGTGAGACCAATTGCATTGTAAAGAGTATGGGCTTTAGTTTCTTGTGTGTGAATTTTAGAATCTGATGTTAAATATTGAGCGTGGTGCATTCTGTACAAGTTCGCTCTCCTCAATAAACCATAATTGAATAAGGTCTACCATTTTCTCTATAACTCCTTTTTGGGGAGGATTCAAGGAGTGAAAATTGGAGGATTTTCAGAGAATACATCGATTTATATTATCTATAGGATCAAAGTATTCTAAGAAGTGAATAATTGCAAAAGTTGAAGAAGTCTCAGGAATCATTATCAGGTTCTATGTGATGGTTGGTTGATGGCGATGATTTAATGTAAAGTTTTATTATCTCTCATATATTCTTGGGTGGAAGGAAGGGACAAGGATGGAGAGGTCAACCCTCTCTTGATATTGGAGGATTGTATCTTCCTTTTGGAGGTTTATCCCTCCCTTTATATTTGGAAGTTGTAGCTACCTTTAGAAGTCATTACTTCCCTTGAGCAATAACTATTGGTTATTTCTCATATATTGTGCATGGTGTATTGTGGTGTATTGGTGTAACTCTTCTATTATTGTTCATTGCTCATTGGATATAATTGAATATATAATCTGGTTGAAGTATAAGTTGAAAACATTTTTAAAATTGTACTTGATATTGATTCACCCCCCTCTCAGTATCAACAATTGGAATCATAGCAGGTTGCCTTTAGAACCATTTAACCACTGTAAGGGAAATCCTGAACAGAGATGGATAACCATGAGAAAATTTCAAATGGGATTCAAAGATTTGATGGAAGAAATTATGCATACTAGAGTGATAGAGTGAAAACTTACCTAACAACTTTAGGAGTAGACATTTGGTACTCAGTTGTAAATGGCTACGTAATCCCAAATAATGCTCCAACCGATCCAAATGAGAAGAAGCTTATGAGTTGTAATTCAAAATCCAGAAATGTTATTCTAGGAGCATTGGCACCAACCATTGCTAGCAAAGTGATGGGATGCAGTACTGCTAAAGAGGCATGGCAAAAACTCAAGAGTATCTATGAAGGTGATCCAAAAGTTAAGTAGGTCAAGCTTCAACAACATAGAGCATAATTTGAAAATTTGAAGATGAATGAAACAAAAGATATTGTAACCTATTTTCTCAGAGTTGATGAAGGTGTTAATTCTATCAGAGGATTAGGTGAAGAGATCAATGAATCCTTGGTTGTACAAAAAGTGTCGAGATCACTTCTCTTGAAGTATGATGCTAAGGTCTATGCCATTGAAGAAACTAGGGACTTGACCAAAATGACAATGGATGAATTACATGGGTCTCTTATAGCATATGAAATGAGAACAAGTACAGAAAGTGACCAACCAAATAATGAATTAACCTTTAAAGACATAAAGAAGACACAAGACAAGGATAACGACCTTGATGAAGAAATAGAAAATTTCGTAAGAAGGTTCCAGAAGCGAATTGGAAGATACAAAGGTAAGTCTCCTCTCAAATGATTTAACTGTGGTAGAATAGGACATATTGTTGAAGATTGCTACTATGAAAAGAGAAGTCTCAACAATAAAAAGAGAAGTCTCAACAATAAAAAGAGCTTCTACTCCAAGGATGATGACATCTCCTCAAATGAGAGTGATGAAGAAGATACTGATGGAGGAGAAGTCCTCTTCATAACCCAAGAAACCGAGGACGATGATCACACAAGTTCTAAAGAAGAAGAAATTATTTCCGAAGAAGATTCAGATCAAGAAACCAAACTTGATTCCTTTTGGGGATACAAAGACAATGCAGAGAGTGAACAAGAAGATGAGAATCTTGAAAAATTAAAGCATGTTGAAACTGAAAATAGCAAGCTTAGAAACATAAACATAATACTAAAAGGTTAATTGAGTAGTTGTGAAGAAAAGAATTACAAGATTGAAAGGACCATTAATAGCTTGAAGGAACAATAATAAGATTATGAGAAATTGAAAGCAGAATTGGATCACACAAAAGGGGAGCTACTATTGACAATAGAAAAGTTGAAGAAGTTCGAAAAAAAACACTAAAAAATTAGATGAGATCCTTAGCAGTCAAAGATATCCAAATGAAAAGACAAGACTAGGATACAATGATAGTTTGAAAACAACAAAACAAGAGAAGGAAGATGAAAATGATGAAACCAACACTCCAGAACAAGTTGAACAACAAGATAGAAGACTAGAATTAAGAAGGAATGAGACATCAAGAAGATCCTCTCCCATCAGGTATGAAAGCAATCATTATGAAGGAAACTACAGAAGAATAGATCGTGAACCTAGATGGACGACACCACAAATAAGATCACTTACTTCCAGGTATCAAAATTTCTTTTTTGGACATTGTTATACTTGTGGAAATTTTGGACACAAGGCAATCAATTGTAGAATCAATGAAAGGAATAACTACACAAGCTACATGAATGGTGAAAATAGTAGATATGAAAATGTTCGTAGACCTATCAATAGAAATTATAATCCATTTGACCCATTAATGGATCAAAATATTGTATGTTACAAGTGCAATAATCTTGGTCACAAAGCATGAGATTGCAGAGAGATGAAGGAAGATAATTGTATGCCAAATGTCCCTATACCAACCGCAACATGGAAAAGGAAAGAAATTCTACACAATGAAAACTGTCGAATAGCATTGGTCGCTAAAGAATGCAAAGAAGAAGATGAATGGTTCATAGACAATGGGTGCTCATCTCATATGACCGGAGATCAAAGCAAATTTGTCAACTTGAAGAAAAAGGGTGGAAATGTTGCATTTGGAGATGACTCATCTACCAAAATACTT
>ML785245.1:234025-251925 GCA_009831015.1 Picea engelmannii
TAATTTTAAGCTTGTAAAAAATGATAGTGCTACTGGTAGTGTTTCATTTTTATTTAGGGGTTTGCCTTAAGATTTTGGTTCCAAGGTACCAGTTGTTAAGACCATTGATCCAGGTGGATATTGGTGGCCACCCACCTATTCCAATTGGTTCCTCTTGTCCGTTTTTAGTTCAACACGTTCTTCTGTACTTATTTGTAATTTTGGGTTCTACATGTCTGGGGTTGTCTGAAGCCCTACTCATCTTCTAGGTGGATACTGGTGGCCTCTGACCTAATCCAGCTGGCTTATTTTGTATGTTTTCATGTCAACACATCTTGTTGTACTTCTAGGGCCGTTTTGGAGCCCTAAATTTTTTTTTTTGGCTTGCCACAATCAAACTATAGATGGAGTTAGAGTTTGACAACATAATGTGTATTTCTCTTAAATACCTTTCCAACGGGCTATCACATGCCTAAAATGGAGGTCGTATGAAAATGTTATGACCCCGGGAAGTTGAGGTACCAACTTACCCATAGGGGTCCACATGACTTTTGGCGTTTCACCTCCTAGGGTTAGGTTTTTGGATGTCTAGGGTTTTGGCATTCATGAGTAATATTAGAAAGGCCTCTAGAGCTTCATTGCAATTTTTCTACTTAGACAGATGCACGTAGCAGCCACATCTCTTCTCAAAGATAACTACCACCATTTGAGCAAGTGTTTTAGTTCTGCAGTTTTACCGTTTCAACCTATCTCATTTATTTAATAAAAGATATTGTTCATTGAATATCTGTGTTGTTCTTCATATCTCTGTGTTTATTGTATCCAGTCTGTTAATCAGTTCGTTCCACTCCTAAATCCTGATTAATGGTATCAGAGCAGTCTTCTCTTTGTGCTTGTCCCCGACAAGATTTGGGTACAAGAATTTGGGACTCGAACCAATCCATTCGTTGCCATATCAACCGTGCCGAGTGCGACAACAAACCATGGGAGATGGAAAAAAATATGATGGAGCAGAAGATCCTTTTAAAATGTTTCTCGAGGAAGCCCTTGCACGACAAAGGAACAAAATGATGGGCAACTTTGTGCAGATCCTTCAGTGGTTTTCCACAAGAGAAGAATCTTCATCAAGCGGCCATGCAACCCCCTTCAAGGTAAAGGTAAATTTTGATATTCCATTATTAGAAGGACTGATAGATGCTGATGTTGTAGATAAATGGTTGAATATGCTTGAAGGGTATTTTCGATCCACAATTTTTTCGATAGGGAAAATATTACTTTTGCACTCCTCAAGGTCGTTCCCCATGTTAAGAACTAGTGGGACACTTACTCTGAACAAAGGGCCATAGAGGAATCTACAATATTTGTGGTTTCCCCTACATGTGATTCCTTTTGGGATTCCATTAAATAATAGTACTACCCTATTGGAAGCTACGAGGACCAATACACCAGATGGACCACCTTGCATCAAGAAAGGGACTAGACAGTGAGAGATTTCACCAATATTTTCGATACCCTGCACACCAAATTGCGTATCAAAGACTCTAAGGGACATTTGGTGCTCAAATATTGTGACTGTTTGCATAGATACATTCAAACAGAAATGGAATTTCTGGACATCACCTCATTAGGTAAAACTTATCGATATGTTGTCAATATTGAGAAAACATTTAAGTAGAAGAGGTGAGAGTTTGGATCTGCAAACTCCTCACAGCTAAAGTAGAGCAAAGGAAACTCCAACCCATATAGCAAGGGACAGAGCAAATATGGCCACTCTCAGGACAATCAGTCCAAGCCACAACACAAGAAGGGCAATGAGAAGATGAAGAAGGACATGAGAAAATGGTGCGAGTACCATAAAATCCCTTGGAACAACACTGAAGAATGTTGCTCCAAGAAGTCACTCATGGTCGAGTTGAAGGCTTCCAATTCAAAGGCTGATTATGATTCTGAATCAAATATTGAAGGAGGGAAGCAGACTATCGATGTTGAACCCATTTCCATTGTCGTTAATACCAAATTCCGCACAAGTGAACCCAAAGAATCAGGGGAACGCCTCTTTCACTCACATATGTGGGTAAAGGGGGCTCTGCTTCATTTCATTGTCGATAGTGAAAGTAAGAAGAAACTGATTTCAATAGAGGTCATCAAGCGATTGGGCCTGCCAACGACACTGCACCCGCATCCCTACACCATCGGTTGGCTTCGCCAAGGAAGAGATCTCCGTGTCAGCCAACAATGTCGTCTGCCCTACAACATCAAGCCTTTCAATGATGAGGTATTGTGTGATATTTCTCCCCTTGAAGTTTGTGATGTTCTTTTAGGACAACCATATTTGTGGAAGCGTCATGATGTGTATGAGTCTAGACCCCGCAGTGTTATTATTACTTTGGGTAGACAATTATATAGGATACCAGAGGTAGTGCCACCTACTGTTATTTCTTTAATCTCTAATAAGAAATGTAGTAAAGTCATTTCACAGACCAAGAAGTTGGTATTCTTTGTGATCCATGCTCACAATAAGCATAAGATATCTGCCACATCCATGGCCTCTCTTTGCAGCATAAGCAAGTGGACGGGATCGTGGAAGAATAAAAATACATCTTCTTCTCACCCACTGGGGTACTGACGCATTGCCCAGTCAAGAATCCAATTGATTTGACCGCCGATGCACCTCTACCTAATGCACCAGTCTATCATCGCTCGCTGATGGAAAATGAAAAAATCAGGCATTAGATCCAGGAGCTTCTTCAAAAGGGGCACATCAGACCCAAATCCTCCCCTTGTGGAAGCCCGATTTTACTAGTAGAGAAAAATGATGGGACTTGGTGACTCTACATTGATTACAGAGCCTTAAAAAAAATCACAGTGAGGAACCGGTACCCAATTTCCATGATTGATGACCTTCTTGAACAACTCAAGGGGGAAACTTTCTTCATCAAGATTGACCTAAAGTCTGGCTACCACTGGTTTCCCATCAAACCAACTGATTTATGGAATACAACCTTCAAATCTTAAAAAGGATTCTTCGAATGGTTGGGCATGCCCTTTGTCTTAACAAATGCACTAGCCACTTTCATGAGGTTAATGGATGATTTAATGAGACCCTTCAACAACTCTTTTGTGGTGATATATTTGGATGAAATCCTCATTTTCAGTAGATCTTGGGAGGAGCACATGCAACATATTCAACAGGTTTTGAGCATTCTCTGGTAGCACAAGCTATATGCCAACTTGGAAAAATGCTCTTTTGGCATGAACGAGGTCCAATACTTGGGATACATTATTGATGAGCATGGGGTACATGTTGATCCAGCTAATATCCAAGTCATCCATGACTAGCCATCCCCAACCACACTAACCGAGCTTCAGAGCTTCCTGAGACTAGCCAAATTCTACTGACGGTTCGTGTTGGGATTCTCCCATATTGCATGGGACCTCAACCAAGTGACCAAGGGAGGTGGTAGAGAAAATTTCGTGTGGGGGAAGGAACAAAAATGAGCATTCGATGATATGAAGCATCACTTGTGCTCAACTCCAGTACTCTCCTTTCCTGATCTGCAACAACTGTTCGAGATTGAGAATGATGCATTTGAATATGCTATAGGCACAATTCTCACTCAACACAATCATCCAGTGGCATGCCATAGTGAGACACTCTCAGATGTTGTCCGAAAATATGCCACCTATGACAAGGAAATGTATTCCATTGTACAAGCCCATCGTCAATGGAAACATTACATTCTGGGAAAGGATTTGATCATCCACACTGATCACAAGCCTCTGTAGTTCATACAAACATAGGGGAAATTGCAGAACGACCACCGTCAGAAGTGGTCTACCTACCTGCAACAATTCCATCTCAACATCAAGTATAAGACAAGGATCTCAAATCGTGTCACTCACTGCCTCAATTGACCTCCTGTGGCTGCACTCACCACCGTGCTCCATTCCTGTGGACATGATGCATCTAAGTAGCTCCAACTTTATCAAAAAGATTCAGACTTCGCCACCACCTATCAAATCTTGGGTACAGGTGTGACTGTCACTGATTTTCACATTCAGGAAAGACTATTATGCCATCTAGGCCATCTCTATGTTCTTGCAAGTGAGCATGCAAATATGATTTGGGAAGCCCACTACAGTCGGATGGCAGGACATTTTGGCTTGGAGAAAAATGTGGTTGTTCTTTAGAAACATTTTTATTGGCCAAAACTTCGATAGGACGTCAACAAGTACATCAAATATTTCACTGCTTGTGCTTTTTCCAAGCCAACCATCAAGAAACAAGGCTTATACACCCCTCTTCCTACTCCCGAGAATCCTTGGGAATCCATCCTAATGGATTACATTTTTGGCTTTCCATCCACCAAGAAAGGAAATCACTGCGTATTTGTGGTCGTTGATCGATTTTCAAAGATGGACATCCTCACATCCTTCAAGAAGAGTATCATAGAAACATATACTGCCAATCTCTTCTTCGAATGAGTGTCGGTCCATTTTGGGATACCGCAAACCATAATCTCTAACCGGGACAACAAGTTCCTCAACACATTTTGGTCAAGTCTCTGGTCATTGTTGGACACCAAGCTCACTAAATCCACTGCTTCCCACCCTCCAAAAAATGACCAAACATAGGTCGTCAATAGAATGATTTTGCAAATCCTGTGCATGTACAACTCTAAGAATCCACGTACATGGGATGAGGGTCTCCCCTATGTTCAACATAGTTACAACAAGGCTCTCCATAGCTCCACCAACCATATCCCATTTTAGGCGGGGTTGGGATTCCAACCCTTGGGTCCCATTGATGTTTCACTACCTCTTGCCACCACACAGATAAACTCTTCCCATGTTTCGTCTGAGAGAGACAAAGCCACCAGATTCATTGAGTTGATTTTGCACATTTGCCAATAGGTCCAGGAGATTTTGCAGAAATCCACTGTTAAGTACAAGAAACGCCATGATCAACACAGGGTACTGCACTAGTTTCAGGTTGGAGACAAAGTCTGGTTACATTTGCAGAAGGAGTGTTTCATCGAGCCCCATCAAAAGTTTTTCCCACTTTTCTATGGGCCTTACACTATCACCAAGGCTGTGGGTAGCAATACTTTTAAGCTCAACACTCCACCCTTCCTTGGTCTGCACTTAGTGTTCAATGTCGACCTCCTTTGACCATATTTTCCACCATTATTGGACACCTCAGAGATCACAAAACATTTGACACCAACATAGCTCAACCTTGATTGCATGGAACAATCATCCATTGATAAGATAGTGGACACTAGCTTTATCGGGTTTTCAAGTAAGGCTATCTCCTACACCAAGGCAAGTGGCTCACCTTGGGCCAAATCCAACATAATTTTCCTTACTTGATGGTGGAACTCAACGCAATGGAGACCATTACTTCCTAAGGGGGAAGGATTGATCTAGGTGGATATTGGTAGCCACCCAATTATTCCAACTGGATCCTCTTGTCTATTTTTAGTTCAACACGTTCTTCTATACTTATTTGTAATTGTGGGTTCTACACATCTGGGGATGTTTGAATCCATACACATCTTTCAGGTGGATATTGGTAGCCTCTCACCTAATCCAACTAGCTTATTTTGTATGTTTTCATGTCAGCACATCTATTTGTACTTCCAGGGTCGTTTTGGAGCCTTAAATAATGTTTTTTTGGCTCTCCACAGTCAAACTATAGACGAAGTCCGAGTTTGACGATGTAATGTGTAGTTATCTAAAATACCTTTCCAATGGGTTATTTCTCACCTAAGACAGAGGTCATATGCAAACGTTACGACCCCGGGAAATTGAGGTACCAACTTACCCATAAAGGCCCACATGAATTAGGTTTAGGTTTTTGGATGTATAGGGTTTTGACATTCATGATTAATATCAAAAAGGCCTCTGGAGCATCATTGTAATTTTTATGCTTAGAGAGATGCGCGTAGAAGCCACATCTCTTCTCAGAGATAGCTACCACCATTCGAGCAAGTGTTTTGGTTTTGCAGTTTTACAATTTCAACCTATTTCATCAATAAAAGATATTGTTCACTGGATATATGTGTTGTTCTTCATATCTTCATGTTTATTATATTCAGTCTATTAATCAGTTCGTTTCGCTCCTAAATCCGGATCAACCACGATTTCAAAAAACTTGCAATTTTATCCCTAGAGAAAAGGGGGGTGCTACTAGGAGCACCACTTTTCCATTTTGGATTTGATTTTAAAGTTTTGGTTGCAACAAGTACCAATTGTCAAGTTCATAGGTTTTGAAGAAGTTGTAATTTTAAGCTCAAAAAAAAAAAAAATGGTAATGTTTATCCCTAGTTTTTTATTTGAGGGTTGATTTAAAGTTTTTTTCAACAACATTGTGACACTATTAAGGAAATGGTTGCAAAAGGTGTAGCTTTAACCTTTAAAAAAAAAGGTGCTGCTAGTAGCACCATTTTTCAAAATAAGAGTTGATTTTGGTGTTTTTGACCCAAATGTATGGGTTTTTAGGGCTAGAGTTCTCGTTTTGAGGTCAAAGTTATCGTCGAATAAATAACTTTGTTTTTGTTGGAAGGTCATGCAAATGATCCCTGCAGTCACATATCAATGTTGTGATCCCACATAGGGATTTTGAGTAGATCCATGAGATGTTAATTTATACATGAAACAAATGGCTTCGCGTGGGTCAAATTGTCATTTAACCTCCTTATAGTGTCAAATGGTGATGCAAACAAATAACCCTCATCAACCTCACATGCTCACAAGGTGAAAGCGCCCAATTATAACTTTCTCATCATGATAACATAAGTTAAAAATCCAATCTACAAGTACACAAAGTTTGAATAGCAAAGCATGCTTCATATATACATAATATCAAGTTACAAGTACATACCAACACCATAATGAAATCTAGTACAAGTCATGCTCACCAAATCCTATTTATGGCACCCACCATAAATAGAAAACCCTAGCCACCAATTCCTCATAGATAGGAATCACTCCTAACCAAAGCCATTTTCTCAACAAAAGATCCATAACTAGCAAGCATACAAATTGATAAGTCCTCTTTGGAACATGTTCTTGTAGATTCTCACAATTGTAGAAGAGAAAAAAATATAGTATCACTTTATCTTCTCTATACCAAGCACTCGAAGTAGTACTAGGGTTTCCAATGGCACACAACTTTAGTTTACTTCTCTCACAAGACCCACAAGATAAAGTACTTCCTTTTCTCCTCTAGGATTTCTCTCAAACCCTAGCTTCCTTTTTATTCTTAGGGAAAAACCTAATCCTAACACCTTTTTCATTAACACAAGAACCCTTAGCACTCAAGAGAATAGAGAAAAGTACAAAGAAAAAGAATACATATGAAAGAGAGAAGTTTTCTCTAGCTCTCACATCTCTAATACACGTATGTGATCAATATGATTATTAATGAAAATAATCTTTCCTCCCTTTAAATATATGGAAGGTGATGGATGCAAACAATAATAAAGTGGATAAGGTCTAGATAAAAGCAACCTATCTAATGGTCCACATGTGAAACTCTCCAATTCTAAGTGACACATATAAATATCAAAGGTAAGAATGTCCATTAAGCAAGGTTCCCAAGAAGAGTGATCCACAAGAAATGTCAAATTCCCCTTCTCCAAATATCTCCAATTCTCCAATGCTCCCTCCTGAACCATGCACATCTCCATGTCCACCATACTTCCATTAAACACTCCTCAACCCAAACATCCTAAATTCAATCACAAGCCTCCATGTAAGAAACTAAGTGGACCCATTCTACGAAGGGGTCAAATCCCCTCCTAAATACCCAACACTCTCCACTACGTAGGCCCTCCTCGCAAGCAAGCGACCAAGCCTTCCAAGTGCAGCTCATGAAGAATGTCACCATACCACATAGGTGTCCAACCTCCCAAGGAAGTGTGTCACATAAGAATCAAGTAAAAGTATAGCAATCCAATGTGTATGTCTTCTGCACTACAACCAAGGGAAGGAAACACATGACACAATCCATATCACATGAAGTACTCCCAAGCATTGTGTAAACACTTTGGAGCAACCCTAAAATATATCATTCTCTCTTTACAAGAAAAGTGTTTTCACAAACACCAATCTTCTCCCTCTACATCTCAACCAAACTTGACACTTTCAAATTTTAATTTATTGTATTATTTGAATAAACTATTTTCCCATGGAAAGGAACTACCCCCCAAACATTAGTCTCCTCCATAAAGCATCACACCTCACCTACTCAAAACAAACAAAGGGATCACAAATGGAATTAGGTAAGGAAATATGGTTAGCATGTCTCTTAAGAGGCATACTTTCCCTCATCAAATATTTGGAAACTCATACATGCTCTTGTGCACCCTGTGATGTCTGAGTAAGATCTCTTCACGACAAATTAGATCCGACTCTTCTCTAACCTGGTAATCAAATTTTGGAACAATAATATCCTCACTCCCTTCAATCACTAAAGGAGATACATATGATCTAGATGACCACACATCCTTGTCATACTTCATATTTTATCTCTCCATAGTATTATACTATGTTGGAATGTGGATATTTTAAGCTTTATAAGTCTCATTGCATCCAACAAAAAATGATGCTATCACAACATCTTAAGCCTCCCCATTTCTAGGGGTTTCCCACTTGTAAATATGAAGGAACATAACCTTGGATCATCAACAACCTGCCAAACTCCAACATCCTTGATATCAACTTCACAAGCCAAAATATTCAGACATCACATCATGAGTTGTTTAGGAATTCTTGCTAATATGATCACGTCTCCATGTAAGACAACAACAAGTGGATCATATCTATCAAAATCACAAAAATAAAAATATTCACAAATTCCATCCATCTTGAAATAATAAGCTCATAGTGCAATGAACAACCCACACAAGGACTTGAACAACTTTTAAATGTAGATATCTTTCCCATGCACCTCAAAACTTCTAGAAACTAAAGAAACAACCTCAACAAGGTCAACTCACTATCCACAAGAGAATACTCTAGTAACTGGGGGAATAATTTTATTTAAGTCAACTCCCTCTTTCTAAGAGAATACAACTACCATATCCCAATACTCTTTAATGATTCTATCAACTTTAAACTTGGAATCAATCATTGATTCCATAATAGGTTTTGAACCTATATCCATGGCATCTTGCCATGCATTCTTTTCATATCTCCTCAAAACTAGAAGGCTCACCCAACTTACCAATGGTATATATAAGTGACACTTGGTCAATAAGTAATCTATAAAGGCCACCATCTCACACAACTCTAGTGAAAATCCTTAGACTTGATAGACTACAATCATTGAGGGTGCATTCATATTTTTCAAATACAACTCTACACTAAAAATATGTCGTACAATATGTTGAAAGAATATTTTTCTTCAAGCAATGAATTAAGAAACATCGTTCAACTCAAGAACATCACCTAATGGAATATAAAAGGAAATGGAACCCGATCCTTTCATAGGATAAGTATCATCATCACCCAACCCTACACCCATTCCTCCCCCTTACTTCAATCTTCATAAGTGATATGTCTCAATGCCTCGCTGTCCACATATTATCCAACAATTGATACAATGTTGGAAGATAAACAAGAGACCATGGAAAATGTTTTATAAAAAAAGGATGATAACTCATTCACTCATGATAGAATACTTGCACCCCCTATAACCTATTTTTGTTTCTTGGCATTCTCCTTATTCTCTAGAAATTTGTTGGCATAATGTCCCTTCTGGTGACACCTAAAAAATTTCACATTACTCAAGTATTTCTTATCTTGACTTCAACCTTCCTTCTTACCCTTCTTTCATCCTTTCTTGTTTGCTTTCCTCATCTTCCTTATCGGAGGGCTAGTATTCTTCCTTTTTCTTTTTCAATGAAAAATATGATAACATTATCTCTTCCTATACTAGTTCATCCCAAATATTATCAAAGGTTGGTATATTATCACTAGCATAAACATCTTGGACAAAGGGTTTCTAATATGAAGACAAATTATTCAATGAAATGCGAACCAACTCTACATCCTCTACTTTTGTCCCTATGGAAACTAAGTGATCTGATCCTAACCAGGTGAAACCCAACTTCTATCAATGAATAAAATAGAAAATATTGTAGAACACAAATTGGCCAGAATGGTGGTAGATTATCTCTAAAGAGAAAGAGATGTTGGCTACACTCATTTGAAAATAAGAATTACACCACACTCCATTCATGCTTAAAGGACCTCTTTAACCTCGATTATATATGAGAGAGTGAGAGGAGAATAATTCCCAAGATGCATGTGGGATAAATTGGTATAAATTTACAAAATTCCATAGGCATGTAAAACACTAGGAATTCCCTGGAGATCACCCATCCTAGTATTACTCTATCCCAAGCACACTTAACTATGGATTTCTAATGGGATCTGATACATTAATGTTGTAGGAATGACATTACATTACAAATGGAGATGGAATTACATTACATTCCCCATCAAAAGGGTGAATATCATGGTTTATCAAAACCACAAGCTTAGAAACATTAATTCGGTGGAGAAGGTGGATGGCCATTGAGATCCACCTAGATCAATCCTCCCCCCTTAGGAAGAAATGATCCCCATTTCATCAAGTTCCCTCGAAATATGGGGAAACTTTTGTTGAATCTAAACTTTGGTGAGTTACTTTCCTTGTTGAAATAGTTGTCTTGCTTGTACTTGGCCTATGGAAGGATGTCATGAACCTATTGGTGTAGGTGCTAGATCCGTTCAATAAATCTGGTTATATGATTTTCCTGGGTCTGATTGTGGGAGGAAGTTTTTAGTGAAGATGCAACAAAAAGAGATATATCAATGGGGGATAATTGTTGGAACCCCAAGAACACCTAGAAAGGGTCATGGTCAATAGAGTTATGCTGAACATATGGAAGACTCTCATTCTTTGAAAGGGAGCATCTATAGATTGAACCATTTGGTAAGGGAGCATTGGGCACCAAGTTAATGGAATGCAGGATGTGGTATTGCAGAGGCACCCTTGTAGGTGAAGAAAAAATTTCTTCATGCTCCTGTACAATCTTGTTGATCTGCTTCTGTCAGATAGAAAGGTCTTGGGCTGTAGTAGTCATAGTGACCTTTTTTTCACCTTCTAACTAGATTGTGAAGAGGGAAAAATTTGTAGTTTGATAGATTACTTTGTGGAGTTGTTTTTCAAAGACTAATGAAGTGTAAGTAGTTGGAGATACCTTTGGTACCCTATAGATATGACCTTCTAGAGTAACAATGACATTGTACTCATAGATAGAGAGATGTTTCCATGTACATGGTTTTCCTAAAAGAACATCAAATACTTCAAGTGGGGAAACATCACACAATACCTCATCCTTGACGGGATTTATTTCGTAGGAAAAGAGACACTACTGGCTGAAACATATATCTCATCCTCGGATCAACCATCCAATGGCATATGGTTGGGGGTGTGGCATCGATGGAAGCTTCAATCTCTTAAAAACCTCGATTGAGATCAGGTTCTTCTGACTCTCTCTATCAACAATGAAATGAAGTGGGGTTCCCTTTACCCACATCTATACGTGTGTTACACATTATTTTGGTCACTCTGGTGATGTCTCTACAGTTATGTGTTCAGGCTCTCATAAGGACCTTTTTTCCGAGAAAAGTGACTATTGTCTTCTTCTACAAAACATATTTTTAAGATGAGTTCACAGGATACATGTATTGTAGGGTGTGAGAAACCCTGATTCTCGCAGGCAACCCTATACTTGGAGTGCAATATGTTCACAGTCTTCTCTATAGGTAGGGTGTGAACCTGCTTCAAAGCTTAAAAGGAAGAGGAAGTTATGAAGGTTCTAGAAGAGGATCTTCTAGAAAATGAGTTGGTATTCACATGGTTGGAATCCTACTGACTTCTCAGATTTAGTGGGATCATCCTCATCCCTTTAACCATCTCTCCTTCTCCTATATAATGAAAGGTTTCTCAAGGAAGAGGTTAAGAAAGATTGAATAGAGAATTGATGAAAGAATAGATTCAGAATTGTGTGAGGAACCCTGTTTCAATTGATGCTTGAGGCCTCCATTGGTTCATCAAGCCACAACAAATTTTCTTCATGTAAGTGTGGAGCAAGTGTGTATGTTGGAACGAAGGACCACCGAAAGGAAGCTTGCAACATCAAGGCAATCTGGTTGTATCTTCTGCTTTCATTTAATATAAATACAGTGGCATGTCCCTTTCCCATGAAATCACTCTTATTTTATTACATGACTCCTTGATCACATGTTTAGGTCTTCATTGAATATATTATTGTTGTTTTCATCTTGGTCAATTTGTGTCATTGTAGATCTGATATCTCAAGGCTACCAAAGCGAAGTAGGGACAACGGAGACATAAGGAAGTGATATCTAAAGGTATGTCATTTATTCCTTCTCTTGATGATAAATTCAATGATTGTGACTTAAGGGAAGTGTCATGTTCTGTCCTGTTTTGTTCTAGATATAGGTGGATCTAGGGAGATATGTTAATGTCCACATATACTAATTTATCCGATAACAAAATTGGTGACTCCATTGGGGATACAACTCATTTTGTGGTTTTTTGTTGGCCATTTTCTCTTAACCTACTTTTTTCATTGCCAACCAGTCTTTGAGTCTGTAGGAGACCCTTATAGACTCTCTAGACCTAGAAGTTCACTCAATTTTTTTCTCCTTTTTCCAAATTTTTCCTTGATTACAAACCTTCTCGCACTATACCTCTCTGTATCCTACGATAATCATTGATGTTCACACTCTACTGTTCAATCCAGTGTGACCTTCTCGCACCCTGCCAGTGTCTAGACTGCAAGAATCCCTAATTTTTGCACTGTACACTACTACTAGGCTGCAAAATCATTTGTAAAAGTTTTGGATTAGGTCTTCTTGTCTTTTTTATGCCCATATTTTTTTCCTTACCTGAGAATAACTTCTTTTTCCAGTGTTTGACTGTTTCTTGACTTCAAATTTCGCGGTTGATTGGTTTTCGGAGATCAAAAATTCTTCTTACTCTTTTTCCCAATTTTTACTTCTTGACCTTTTGTCAACAAGGGTATAATCTCTGATTCTGAAATCCGAGTACTTGTTTGGTCAAAATCCTTTTATTGGATTAAAAGTTGGGATTAATTATCCTTTTAGATTGCTTGATGCTTGGAAATTTTTTTGGTCCATGTGCGTTTGAAGAGAATTTTTCTTGTCAATTTATAATTTTTTATCTCCATTGAAAGATCGATTTGGGTGTTGTTGAGTATTTTATTTTCATTGGTTGCTTACTTTTTCTTAGTTCCATCCCCATTTTTTGGTTTATAACAAAAAAAAAATTAAAGTCTTTTTCTTTTAAGCAATCATTTATTTAGAAAATATTGGCGTTAAAGTATTGAAAGAGAACGAATAGTGAATTTACATTGTCAATGATTGTTTGGTACTACATTTCAAAAGATATTGTACATCATAGTTTGCATTGTTCCAGAAAATTCCTCTTTCCCTGCTGTAGATAGAATTCATTGAATGAAAATTTATATCATTCATTTCTATTTACGCATAATTTGTAGGGTCAGATTCTTACACAACATTGGTTTCATTTCCATCTCCCTCTTGCGTAACAAATGACCTTTAATAATATTGCGCAACTTTAAGATTCAACTAGTAACATTTTTTAGGGCTCTTTTGCACCAACATTAGCTAGGCTAGAGCTTTGGAATAGGCAGTGAGACAAACTCTCCAAAGTGCAAAACACACAATAGTATCTTATGATAGGGAGTGTCAAATTCCATTTGCAACATTTTGTCCTGGGAAGCCCTTCTCACACAAGGGTCAAACCTGAGGTCGCATTGAGATTGACAGAGTTACTCACCCTACTTTTTTGATCTCGGTGTAGTGATTGCACATATTACGGGGGTCACTTGAAGGTATACCCACAATGATGAGTGGAAGCCTCTCAAGTTGATTTCGAGCTAGATACCCTGCCCTTGCGTGTGGATCGAACTCTCGACTGTTCCCCCAGACATCATTGTTGTTTGTGTAAATTTAGTAGCCTATCTTCTTAGCGTCTTACACAAGGTGACTGTGGAGGGGTAAGTCTTCATGGTACCTAGAATCGACGTTGGCTAGACTCACTCGGGCTCCTTGGAGGGTATACCCATGATTATGTGTGGGAGCTTGCACCAAGGTGTAAGTCCGTTAAGTAGGTCGTTGGCATAAATTTTCCACCCTAGCCCAACCCCTTCTTGTCTCGACGTCACGACGTTGGATTTCATCACCAACTAGTGATTTTGGAATAGGAAGGTCTTGTTTGCTTGGTTTTGATTCCTAGATTTTACTAGTGCGTGCTATTTGTTTTCATAAGTTGGCCATAGAATTTCTTTTGTAAGATTTTAACTCGATCACCATTGACCCTCCATGCCACTCACGTAGAAAGCAAGGACTACCCTCAGAAGATCTGAAAGGTTCTCAACCCTTTCCTACCAACTCACCAAAGGGCTCTCCTCAATAGAGTGAAGTCCAGGATGTTTTCACTCCATGAGTGGAACAAGATGACTCTTTAGACCAATTCCAAATTACAAATTCTCTAGAGGGCTTGCGACTTCCTCCTGAATCTGTGAGATGTATTGTTCGAGTAAATTCATCCGAAGATATTATTGTTGAGTATTCTAGATTACCAATCGGACCTTTCACAGGCCTTGAAGGTCAGGATCCTTTTTGGACTACTGGCATCTTTAGACTGGATCTCTTTGGCTCAGGAGCAGGCATTGATATCACTGTCACACCTAAGCCACCCGAAACATCCGATCCAGATGCGGTACCATTTACTATTGCCTATTATTTCCCTAGTTCGGACACTCAGCCAACCGACCATATCTTGACTATCGCTCTTCAAATGGCCCATTATACAATGGTCCCAGATACTATGAATCTTCACATCGGGAACACGGTGGCTACCCAAGCCCCCATTGGCATGCCGCTTTTGCCTAGACTCACCCCGATGCTTCCTCCCAGATATCATGCATTGAATGCTTCTATTCCCATTCATACACAAATCCCATTCGAGACTCTTGGCATTTCCACTCCTTTTGGGAACCATCTTGTTCCTGGTTTTATTCTGACACTTCCTCAACCCCCTTCCAGAGGGTCTCTTCCATCCCTTATCGAAGAAACCAACCCTAGTGGCACCATTCAGTCTTTCTAACCTAATTACCAGATTCTTGTTGGCGAACATTTTCACCCTGGAGGTCAAATCCCAATTGGGACACAACCTCCGATTGGAGGGCAACCCCCACCTACCCCACCCATTGGACAAAACATACCTGCAGACTTGGCCCAGTACTGGAACTATCTTATCCAAAATAATCCTCAATCGACTGGGGGGCAACAACCTCAAACTAACTCTTTCATACCCCCTAGTACAGGCCAACTGATCCGCAGGATCTTTTAAATGATTATGGTTGAGTTTTAAACTTGCATGTATAAATTAACCATTTGAGAATTTAATGAAAGAATGAGGAAAGAAGAGGATTATATCAGTCAAATACACATATGCAGATTTGAAAAGAATAATGAACAACAAACCATAAGAACGCAGGTTGATAACGGAGTTCGGCACAACTTTTGCCTACGTCTCCGGGCCTTTTTCCTTGTGGGGGAGGCTTCTTTATTTCTGCTCAAGTGCTCAAAATTACATCTCAGTAATTCCAAATGGATACAAGACTGATCTGGTCTTGTTCTCCCAGATCTCCTGAACCCTGCAAAAGAAACGACATGCAAAACTGATGCTCCAAGCTCCCAGAAACGATCTGACAGCGTCTCCACCTCAAAGGCTTCCCTGCATCAAACTGACTTTGGCTTGGCTTTCCTTCAGCATAACTCTTCTTTGAATGACTGTGTTTGGCCTCAAACAGGCCTGGTTTATATAACATTGGAGTTGGTTTCACATCCCCAACTTCCTCCAAGAATCTGGCCTCCAAAAATGCCCAATATCCCCCAAAATGGAGTAAATTTGCTAATAATAGGCATATTAAAAACAATAAAAACCAATTCTGCTATATAAAACCCACTTTTAATAAAGTATTTGGGCCGCAGCCCCTGAACCCCGAGTGCACCCCCCCAAAACTAGGTCATATGGGATGGCATATGGCCACGCGCCATAGCGCGGGCCCCTATTCCTCGCACCTGCCCCCGGTCATGTGGCATGATAATAGGCCCACAGGCCAAACTGTTTAACACCCCCACGCAGGCATAGGGATAAGGCCCCAGGTCATATGGCGAGTAGATAAGACCACGGGTCTTTTTGGTTATAACAAACTTGCGCCAACATTCGCCGCGCTCCCGGTCATATCACATAGCAATATCACCAAGGGCTGGGGCTAGGCCCCAACCCTTTTCCCGCCGACGAAAACTCCCATGCAACATAAATATAAAAAGGGTCGTTTGGTTAACAAGAATCACCCCGGGGGCGGGCGGTTAGCCCAACCCCGCCGGTCCACTGCCGCCCGGGAGGTTACGCGTTCAATTCCCGACCATGCCAAAATTTTACATTGAAACCTATCAACCAATAATGGGGTGCCACATGGTAGCCCTTGACTGGGCCACGTGGCACCCTTACCAACCAATCTGATCATGCCATGTGTCAACACGTGATTCGCCCACGTCTGTCGCCACGTCGTCTCTGCCGTACTACCACTTGTCCTGCTGCATCAGCCTGACGTACGCCCTGTCAGCCTGCCACGTCACTGGATGACGTCACCCTGCTACGTGTCACCCTGTCAGTGGTGACACGTGTCACCTTAGTACTGGTCCGACCGTACGCCAAATATGCCAAATCCGTATGACACGTGTCGCGTCCTGGTGATGCCATGTGTCCCCTGTACAGACCTGCCACATGTCGCCTTCTGGAGCCACCACATCAGCTATATGGATGTGCCACATGGACTGTACGGACGTGCCACGTGGACTGTACGGACTGCACAGTCATCCCCTTTTTTTGCCTGTTTGACTTTTTGGACATAACGCGATATCTTCTCCATACGGACTCCATTTGACGAAGTAAATATACCGCCGGAATCAGGAAGACGAGACGGACGCAATGGCACAGGTTTCGTCGCATTCTGAGCACTTTCAGTTTTGAGCATATTTCAAGCCCTAGCAGGCTTCTAGATCCGATTTCGGATCACACCTCCCCACAAAAAGACCTTTTGGTCCCCAAAAGGTTACTGACCAGTCAACAAGCTCGAGATAGGCCACCCAGCTTGTCCTCTGTCTCTGAACTCTGTCCTGTGCACCTGTCTCATCGATATCAACTGTAACACAATCATGACCACTGACAGTATATTGTTAGCCATTGCAACCCTGTTACATTTTATTGAAGCTACTATCATCCATGTACCAAACATTGCTAATGATATCATCAGAAAAACGACTGCAAATGAACTGATATACTTGAAGTATTTGCACGACATGAGTTTATCTTGAAGCAACTGATGATTGATTTTCCACTCAACAACCATGTCTTGTTCTTGCTTAAGATCTATTACTTCATTTGAAACAATTAGTGGCTTGTCGCTTATTTGTACTGCCTTCGTTAACTGTTCCATTGTTTGAAGAGTTTTACTTGTTTTAACACGATGAGCATGCACTACGTAATCATGACCTTCTTTAGTGAACTGATACTGATTCTTAGTTCTGTAGAAGATTGCTTGACGATCATACAAGTACGGACTACCTAAGACCATGCCACATTCTTTTAACGACACTACATCACAAGTTACTTCATCCACATACTTATCTGAAATTGCAAATTTGACTGTGCACTGCTTTGTTATGTGCATCTGATGATGATTGCTTATCCATTTAAGTGTGTAAGGCTTATGATGTGT
>ML785245.1:260991-280035 GCA_009831015.1 Picea engelmannii
ATATAACGATCAAAAGTTTTACAAAAAGTTTTTGTCCAAGGACAAAAATATCAAAATATATGAAGCCCATGGCTTTTACAAATTAGCATCATGGATGATGCTCACGATAACATACAACTGCTCGGGCTACCCTACAGAGCAGTTGACTAAGAGACAAAGACACGCCCACAGTATGGCGCTGATAGCGCCTTGGGATCTCCCCAATAGCAATGTCCAGGACATTCGCAGTCAGTCCCTCTAAGTTCTGTTCAACTGCCTCATAGTCCTCAACATCCCATCTTGCCACTGGAGCCACTTCTCCTCGTTTCTGAATGGGAGACATTCGTGGAGGTTGATACGGCCCCACATTTGTGTCGTCAAAATAAAACTTTGATTAGTCCTTGGATCAAAGACATAAAAACATTTTACATAATAAAATTTGCAAAAACATTAAAAAAAGAACAAAATGTGTACTTCTTACCTAAGTCACCCCACTGAGCATCCTTAGGCAGAACCAAATCTGGATCTCCTCAGAAATCCAAGATAGCATAGGCATAATCATTGATCATTAGCATCTGGGGCCTCAACCAGTTAAAAAATGAATCGTTATATTTGATTATAGGCCCTGCTACATGCCGAGCCATGAGGTTACACCACCTCAGCATCCTCGGATCCTGTGGGGCTGATAAACCCCAATCTACCTGTAGATGCAACAGTGGGACCCTCTCAAGGAAGAATGACACCAAAAGTGACCTATACCCGAACGACTTAAGGTTACCCCTTCTGCACTTTGTCAGTTTCCTCTTCATACTACGGAGAACCGCATCTGACTAGTTGAAAACCGAAGGCTCTGTGCACTCTATTGAATAATGGAAATAGCTTTGGAGAGCCATGTGCGAAGCAACGCTCCTGAACATGCATGCAATGGTAAAGAATATGGTCTGCAAGGTCAGATTTTGGACACCCCAGATGGCGACCTTACCCTTGCTTCTCTCCGCCTCAGGAAAAAATTATTGGCGAACATACTCCCTCATAGGAAGTCCACCGCCTCTACGTCCGGTCAGAGTAGCATGGTATCCACGTCATGACAACCCTGTCAAAAAATAGATATCCTCGATATCTAGTGTAAGCATGTGGACACCTACATGAAATACCTGTTGATCCACATCCCACATGTGGACCAGGTACTCTAACAAACTGAGTTGGGCTCTCATGCGTAGGATCCTAAATTTTTTTAAGAGCCCACATTCTCGGAGGGAAACGATTGTACCCGAATCATTTTTGACAATGGAATCATCCTCCTTGTGTTCTCTTTCCCTCCATTCCAACATCGTGATGATCAATACCTGCAATGGAGCCATGAGAAGGAATTTAACAACTTGATTTAACCTCTTTCATAATTTTTTATTGAGTAAAAACATGCATGAAAATTCATTTTTCATCCCTCGCAGGTGAAGCTTGCACACAGTGCAAGATTATTGCAGGTGCACTGAAGCCCACCTGCATGAATCTTAGGTTCTCACAGGTCCCAAATGGCCCACCTGTGAGAATTCTTGAGTGCACCCACCGGCCCTAAAATGGACTCAAACACTTAAATTTGCCAATAAAAATCAATTTTAATCCATGAAAAAGTTGAAGAATTAGGAGATTACCTCGTTGGCTGAAACGGTTTGCCGAATGATCGCTTATACCTCCCGCAATTGAGCAAAGAAATTTGGGGAAAAAAGAGGTGTGTTGGACAAGTTTTTGACAAAGTAACAATGAAATGGTAAAAAGGGCTTTTCACCCATATTTATTCACTTTTTTACTATTTCTCATTGATTTTTTATATATTTATATTATTTTGCTTAAAAACCTAATACCCTAATGGACTTGTGAGTATGTTTTTCACAGGTAGGTGACCTAGAAGTCCGAACGACAATGTACGAGTATTTTTTCTTTTTTTCGTCCCTTGTATGAATACCTTTTTAGGGTTTTGTAGGAAAAACCTCGAGCCCAGTCCGCGTTCGTTCTCGCGCTCAAAAATACATGAGAACGCAACCGAGTATACTTTTCTTATCTTTTCGTACTCGTGATCGTAACACAAAAACTAAGAAAATAAGGGAGTATCCTTTAAGCTCTTTTCACGCTCCATAAAAACAAAAAGATTGTCGAGCGATCTTGTTCTTTTCACGCTCGTAAAAGTATTTGAATAAAATGTTCGATGAGCGATAGTTTATCACTTTTTCAGTCTCGTCGAACTAATTTACGAAAAAGGAACTGAGAGAGTTCTCTTTAAGTGTTTTTCAAAGTCTCAAAACATGAAAAACCCTCGAGTTTTCTATCTTTGGACTTGTTAAACAAACATCGAAAGGCCCATTATGGGACCAAACTATTGGACAACTGAGAGGGGGGGGGTGAATCAGTTGTTACCGTTCTTAAACAATTATACTTATTTTAAACTCTTTGCAGAAACACTTAATGACATTCACAATAGTGCAGGGAAGTAAGCAATAGCATATTCAACATCAGTCACACACATGAGATACATAGAGACATATATTTCCCGAGGAAACCCATAAAGGGTAAAAACCTCTTTTTCTTTATATGATAAGTAATATTTACATTGTTTACATTATCATACATATGAGAACCAACTCATAATGAGGATGCAACCTCAGTTTTGCAAGCTGCAACTTTTTGAGAGCACCAACTCTCTGTTTTCTCTAGCACCCACTAGAAGGAAGCACCAACTCCCCGGTTTCTCTAACACCAACTAGAAGGAAGCACCTACTCCCTGGTTTCTCTAGCACCAACTAGAGGGAAGCACCTACTCCCTGGTTTCTCTAGCACCAACTAGAAGGAAGCTACTACTCCCTCTGTTCAAGCACCCACTTGAACCTCTGAGGACACCAGTCCTCCCTAGCACCTCCCTTCCACCTTGGATTATGAATATGAAATACTAAAACCTATTACAGTGATATAGTGTTCAATAACAGCTTACCAGTCTCATCACTGTTCTGCAAGATTTTTCTACTCAGTCTTCCTCACTGTCTTCCTACATGCATATCCTGCCCATTCTGTTCTTCTACCTTTTGTGCTCTGTGTGCCATTCCCATTCAATGCACCTTTTGTTTCCTATCCATTTCAGCTGCTGCACCACCCCTTTACTTCTTCACACATGCATTACTTCACCTCAACAACAACAACCTCATCACTTCTTTGTACCATGTACTTATAGCTTATGTGCATCTTGTGCATGTAATGTACGCCATGCCTCTGCCCTTTCACACCATGTTAATCTTTTCCACATATCGAGCGCTTTGTCTGATCATCATAGTAACCCTTCAGCTTCTATGGTGGTTTCACCTACACATCCATCATCACTGGGTGTTATTCTGAGATTCCTTAGTTTCTCTGGTAGTTGAGACTCTTCATCTTCTCTTTCACAGTCGAGCTCATCCTCTCTATTGTAGTTACAAAATTCAACGCTCATCCATCTGTCAATTTCCTTCATGAACAGTCTTCATTCCACTGGCAGATTCCTTGAGAGTCTTCAGCTCCTTTGGCAATCACACAGAAGTCTCTTCGAGTCCTCTGGCAGAAACCATCAGTGGTTTCTAGCCGTTACACTGTGAAATGAAACAATAGCCCTTCGATCTTATTCGATTTCATCTGCACTACTGGATTGACTTCATTGAATCTTGCGTTCATTTCACCATTTCTCACTTCGGCCTTTTGGGATCACCGTGGTGAATATTTTGTTACACTCCATTTCCCGATCCCTGAAACTCTGAAAAGGATCTTGTCTGCACTATCTCCTTCCCCCAACTTCCTTCGATGTGACCAACGGCTGTGACCATAGGCTGAGCCAAAACGTGTTTCGTATTTCGGCATTTCAGAAAATCCTGTTGTGAGGTTTCTCGACTCTCCAAGTTGCGGTCCCTGAAACTCCGAAATGGAGCTTATATCCACTAGGTCCTTCCTCCATGTGAGCATGGGCCAAGGCCAAGCGCTTATCCATAAAGTGATTTTCGCAATTTTGCATATCACGAATTTGAGAGGTTAGGGAACCCCGCTCCCTTGACTTTCCAGTTTGCGAAATGGTGATCTTTCGCCACGTGTCCTATGGACCCAATGGTCCAGATTTTGTCATGATTTTGACACTTCACAGGCATTCTTCATGCCTGATCAATGGTCCACAATCCTTGGTGACTCGACGGTCCAGATCTCTTCGAGATTTCGCATATCGCAATTTCGACATTCTTGTTGTAAAGTTTCTTTCCTCTCCATGTCATAGTTCCTGAAACTCCGAAATGGAGCTTGGTTGCACTAGCTCCTTCCTCGAGCCTTCGTTGATGTGACCATGGCCAAGACCAAGCGCTTATTCATACAGTAATTTTTGCGATTTCGAGAGGTTAGGGAACCCCCTTCCTTTGACTTTCCAGTCAGCGAAACGAGGATCTTTCACCACGTGTCCTATGGACCCAACGGTCCAGATCTTGTCGTGATTTTGACACTTTGAGACTCCTAATGCTGAGAGTCTCTGACTTCTCCATCTCTTGGTAACCGAAACTCTGAAAGGGAGTCGGATCAACGGTCTAGATCAAACCTTGAATTGACAACTAAGATTATTTCGCAATTTCACATATCGCGAGTTCGAGAGTTGAAAGGTTGGAGCATTTCATTCCTTTGACTTTCCAGTCATCAAAATGTTGATCTGTGTCCACGTGTCCTACTCGTAAATGGATGGTCCTCCTTCTTTTGGGATTTTGTATGCCCGCTTCTCCTTACACTTTAAAGAACGTGCAGGTTCTCCTTGATCCAATGATGGTCGGATACCGCGCTTGGATCTAACGCCTGAGATATGTCCTCCTCTTCAGCGTGCTCTTCTTGTCTACATTCAGATCTGATAGCCATTGAGAATTTAGGATGGGATCCAATGATCACTGATGCTTCTCCTCCCGAGCTTACTCATCCTCCTTACTTGGGAGAATTTCTAAGTGTCAAGGACCTCGACCTTTGATCCGCCTAAGATCCTGAGTAGGCTATCTCTCTTGAGCTTTGGCAATGAGTTAACCTCATCCCTGGTGCACACCTACGCACTGCGTTCGACTCTGCACTAATTCCTCTTGAGCTTACTTTGTCCTTGTTTTTCCTCACTGCATACTCTGATCTTGCCATCAATGACAAGCACATAATGCTTGTAAAGCATGCCAACCATCCTCTTCACTATCTCTTATGATCTTATCGAGCTTGCTCTGCAGCGTCGTCCCAAAATACTTCCGGTGCCCATCTGTTACATTCTTCCTGTACTCATGCCATCTTTGTTGCTATACTTTCCATCAATGACAAGCATATGCTGTCTGTTAAACATTTGCCAACAATATCCCCCTTTGGCATTGATGGAAACAAAGGCACCCAGATTCTTTTCTCCCCCTTTGACATCAATGTCAAAGAGAACATGCTCCCCCTATGCCGTGGCAGTAATTTTAGGAGGTATCAGATATTAAGCCAAATCAAACTCCCCCTCACGGGATGGACTCTCTTATTCGAGGCCTGCAAAATATTTGTATCTAAACCAGAGTCTTATCTTTCTGATTCTTGGGCCTGTTCATATTCATCTTCCACTGTATCCTCTGTAGAATACTTTAAAATTTCTCACCTCTCTTACTCAGACTCCTTCATCAACCTCTTCTTCTCATGAGTGGATGAATCCCCCTGTCACTGTTCTCTCTCTATTTTTGACTATTTTCCCCCTTTGTTCCTAAAGGTTAACTTTCCTTGACAAGGTCTTTCCTCTTGTTATCTCTACAGGATGTCACGTATATCATTTTGTAAAAATGTTGTTGTTGAAGAAGCTGTTATCCCACTGACATACTGCGTAATTGTTGCATGTACTATTCAAACAACCCTTGGATCTCCCCATTGATTCTCATCGAAATCTAATGTTGCAATTTCATATTTCTTCCATGATACATACAATTCAAGGCTTTTATGTCCACATTCAATCACAAGAAAAAAATGCTACAACCACTCTCATACCTTCTTTTCTATTTCACAGACAAAGGACCTGTATCAGGTTTCCTAGGAGTACTGATTTTTTATTTGTTGTATCCAATACCAGATTTTTCATTTGGTGATCTATGACTATCTAAGATCTTATCCAGGGTCTTGGAGGTGTTTAAAAACTTGCTTTCGGTGTCTGCCTTCTCAACCTTCAAGACTTGTTCTTTCATCTTATGACAGGGTTCTTCTCCTACTTCATCCATGGGGTATATGCTAACTGAACATCCTTTTATTGTATTTGAATCTTCTTCTTTACTTGCAGGGGAGGACTTAGTTTCAACATCATTAATTTTCCTTATGTCTTTATTCACCACTTGTCCTGAGTTTACATTTACTTTACATTCTTTGGACTTGAGCACCTCTTCACTGCCTCTGTCACACTTTTGACTTGTACTGAGCAAATTATGTTTCAGATCATCCACAAGTAGAATGTATTGGGCATCTCCTTTGTCATTACTCAAACTCATCATCCCTCTACCCTTGATTTTACCTGATTCATCATTTTCAAGGATCACATTTCCTATTTTTATTTAATTTAAGGATAATAGATTATCCTTGTCTCCAGTCATGTGCTTGGAACATCCACTGTCTATATTCCCAGAGGCCTTTTGTTCTTGAATTGAAAGTGCTAGACCACATTTTTCACTATCTTTTCTTTTCCATGTGTTGGCCTTTCTATCTAAGAACTTTATCCTTGGATCTGCTTTGTAATCCTTCAGATGGCAGTTTGCAGCTTTGTGGCCATAGTTGTGACAGTTATAGCATTCAATCTCATTGTTCAATAAGTCAAAGTTATTGTTGCATCATTCCCTACTCATTGACTATTTAATATTTCTTGACCTCCTCAGTTGCACGTCTCTAGACTTAATTTGGCAGTTTGCAATATGTGATGGTTTATTACTTTGCTACATCATTCTTTGTTGTGGCAGATATTTATTCCTTTGAAATGTTAATTGCTTATGTCTAAGTCTTAAGGAACAATTTACAACTTTGTGACCAAAATTAGAACAGTAGAAACAATAACCATAGAAAAATTCTTTGTACCTGGAAAATGGTTGTCTTCTTTGAGAAAATCGATTTCTTCCATGTTGATGATTTCTTTGAGCAGGGAGTGTATTATTTCCTTGTTCTACAGATTTAGTTCTGGCACCTTTCTCCTTACTCATCCTGGGCGATTGATTATCTTCCTTTGTTTCTGCAGGTTTGTTGTCATCATTGGTTGTATATTTGACAAACTTTATGAAGTCTTTGTTGCTTGGATGACCACTACTTGATCCCTCTTGATAACCCAAACCTATTTTCAACTTTGGATTCCTTTGCGAATTTAGAATGGTGGTTAATCCTTCTAAGGCTTTGATACTTGGAATATTTTGATTATACAAGGCTTGAAACTTCTCCATCTCTTTCCTAGTTTTCACTACTTCTTGTTCTAATGCTTCACATCTTGCCTTCTTTTATGATAGATGTTGTTTCAGAATATCTTCGATTTTATTTGCCTCCTCTAATTCTACTTTTAATAGGACAAGGTATTCATCAGGTCCTTTACTGTCTTTCTTGAACTGTATCAGCCATTGTCTTTGCTTTATGTTCTTCATTCTTAGTATGTCAATCTCTTCCAGTGCACTAATCAGTTCTCCTTCCATGTCAACCACAACTTCTTCTTCATTTTCATCACTGCCTATGCTTTCAATATCATAATCCTCTTTGGCCATAAGCATGAAGTCATTTACTTTATCTTCATAGGAAGAATCACTATCAGTGTCTTCTGAGGAGTCAATTCTTACCATGTCGGCCTTCCCTGTGTCCATTTCAAATAATATTCATACTTTGACTTACCCTCAAAATCTATTACTTATTTCATGTCATTGATGGGGGATATATCAAGGCCCTTCTATGATGAGTCTTTTTCTGTCGACTCCAACTCATTATCCGGGAATAAGACTTAGAAATCATTTATTACCTTAGAACCTGCATGCCTTAATGACATGTCTCTTCGCTTTCGACAGTGGATTCACATCATTGGTCCCTGATTGATAGATTCCGCCAAGTGTTCGACTTCATCTCATTTATTTACAGTCGTTCAGATTGTACTTAGGTACCTTGGGAGTCATTGACATCAATGGTGATTTCCCTCTCACTTGTTAACGGTTTTCATCAATGAGCGGTAATCAAGTGGTTTCTACCATGTTCGACTTCGACACATGTAATCACATGGCTAGATTCGTACTTTCAGATGACAGGATTGAAGAGCCTGGGTCTCATCTTTTTGGTCCAGGTTGCAATGGAGTATTCATGATTTGTATCGACACATAGATCCACTTTGTATGTCACGTGGCTATGTCCTAATATGAGTCTTCTAACATAGATCCATAGTGTATTCCTGGTGGCTATGTAGCATTTTGATGACTTGGATCCACGGTGTATGATTGGTGGCCATGGCCTACATTTATGCTTTCATTCATTTGTGGTCTGAGCATGGGAATGCCTACCTCAGAACTAGTATTATATTCTGCAGATGCTTGATTGTTTACATGTTTTTGATTAGGTGTGATCCTTGTTTCTGACACACACATGCATTTTACAAAGTATTTCGGCTGTCATGAGTTCCAACCTCATACTTTGGGGGGCATTCTGTTACACATTATTTCAGTCACTCTGGTGATGTCTCTACAGTTATGTGTTTAGGCTCTCATAAGGACCTTTTGCCTGAGAAAAGTGACTGTTGTCTTCTTCTACAAAACATATTTTTAAGATGAGTTCACAGGCTACATGTATTGTAGGGTGCGAGAAACCATGATTCTCACAGGAAACCCTACACTTGGAGTGCGAGATGTTCACAGTCTACTCTATAGGTAGGGTGTGAACCTGCTTCAAATCTTAAAATGAAGAGGAAGTTACGAAGGCTCTATAAGAGGATCTTCTAGAAAATGAGTTGGCATTCACATGGTTGACATCCTACTGACTTCTCAGACTTAGTGGGATCATCCTCATCCCTTTAACCATCTCTCCTTCTCCAATATAATGAAAGGTTTCTCAAGGAAGAGGTTAAGCAAGATTGAATAGAGAATTGATGAAAGAATAGATTCATAGTTGTGTGAGGAATCCTGTTTGAATTGATGCTTGAGGCCTCCATTGGTTCATCAAGCCACATCAGATTTTCTTCATGCAAGTGTGGAGAAAGTGTGTGTGTTGGAATGAAGGACCACCGAAAGGAAGCTTGTGACATCAAGACAATCTGGTTGTATCTTCTGCTTTCATTTAATATAAATACAATGGCATGTCCCTTTCCCATAAAATCACTCTTATTTTATTACATGACTCCTTGATCACATGTTTAGGTCTTCATTGAATATATTATTGTTGCTTTCACCTTGGTCGATTTGTGTCATTGTAGATCTGATATCTTAAGGCTACCAAAGCGAAGCAGGGACAACAGAGACATAAGGAAGCAATATCTAAAGGTATGCCATTTATTCCTTCTTCCGATGATAAACTCAATGATTGTGACTTAGGGGAAGTGTCATGTTCTGTCTTGTTTTGTTCTAGATCTAGGTGGATCTAAGGAGATCTATTAATGTCTGTATATACTGATTTATCCGATAACAATGTGGAAAAGGTTCTCCCCCTCCTCGTTCTCTTCTGGTTTTTCTAGTTGTATTGTTGTGGCCACGATGGTAGCAATGGGTTATACATCAATGATCCATTTTCCTTTATTGTGACCTGAATCGAAGTTTGATTCAAGTTCTGATTCTTTTTTTGTGATCTCGGCCAGAAACGACTATTTCGAGAGACATTCATCGTTATTGTGCCATGGGATTTTGTGGAAACCACACCACTTTCCATTGTCTTTCTTAGACTTCACATCACCCTTCTTATTTTATTTCTTAGACTGGTTTTCTTGAGATTAAATATCCTTTATTTATCTTTTGTTCTGTGAGTCAGGGTCTCCTTTTCCATACTTTTGTTGTGGCATATTTTCAAATCCGAACTCCCACTTACACCACTGCTTGAAGTTTTGCTCAATTTTGAATACATATTGATAAGAATCTATCAGTGAGGAGATGTCCAATAAATCCATCTCTGTTTGAATGTACCTTTATAAAACAGTGTCGTACTTCAAAACTAGGTGTTCCTCAGAGTGTTTGATACCCATATTTAAGCATAAGGTATGAAATATGTTAGTGTACTACGACACTGTTTGGTCTCTTTTCTGACGTAGAATCGTTCATCTCATGTATTGGTTATCATAGTTTTCAACACGGTACAACTCCTCCTTTTGGGCATATACAAAGGCTTCCCAATTAGTTTCTCTCCTAAATAGCATATATTCAGTCACGGTGTACCTCTCCTAGTAACCTTCCCACCAAGCTCTGACATGGGGAATGGATTTAAGGAGCGCGAAGGTGACTTTTTCACTTTCAATTTTTTTTTGGATAGAGTAATAAAATTCTAGCAGATTCAACCATTTTTATATAGCATCTGCATCTATCTGGCCTTCAAATAAGAGATCTAAAAATTTACTTGTACCTTGAAGGGAGACGAACCTCTCAAATGGCTACTTGTTGAAGATTCCTTGACCACTATTGGTAGTCATCGAAGGATCTAAGCGAATTTGTCCATCATCGTGTTCCTCTTGCACAAGGGATTCCTTGAGCAATGTATTGAAAGGATCTCCTTCTCCATCATATCTCTTTTCTTCCTCCATGGGAGGTATCTTGGGATGGCGAGAGTGGTTGTCCTCAAGTGAAACTAGCTTGAGACCCAACTCTCTCTACCCTGACCTCATCGGGGACATGCTTTGAGAAATGAAAAGGAGTAGATTGCTTTGATACCATTGATCTGGATATCTTGAGAAAGAAATGAGATACAAGCAAAAATATAGCAGAGAACACATAAATACATTAAAACCCAACTTCTATTAATGAATAAAATAGAAAAACATTGTAGAACACAAACTTGATAGAATGGTGGTAGCTTATCTCTAAAGAGAAAGAGATGTCGACTACACTCATTCATAAATAAGCATTAGATCACACTCCATTGCATGCGTAAAGGACATCCTTCACATCAATTATATATGAGAGAGTGAGAAGAGAATAATTCCCATGATGCATGTGCGATAAATTGGTCTAGGTTTACAAAATACCATAGGCATGTAAAACACTAGGAATTCACAGGAGATCACTCATACTAGTATTAGTCTATCCCAAACACAATTAATTGCAAAGTTTTAATGGGATTCGATACATTAACATTGTAGGCATTGCAATACATTAAAAATGGAGATAGCATTAAATTACATTCCCCATCAAAAGGATGAATATCATGGTTTATCAAAACCATAGGATCCAAAACGTTGATTTAGTGGAGAAGGTGGATGGCCACTGAGATCCACCTAGATCACCTCATTAGTTTTATTTGTGAAAACACGAGCAATCAAATGATCCTACATTGAATCAAGAAGTATTCTCTTTACCTTGGCCTCTTTCTTATAATGCACAACCATTAGTTTCATATCGGTAGGTGCAACGATCACATTTTCAATATGCTCCCAAAGCTTATCCTCCTCCAATAACATTTCTAGCTTACACTTCCAAGGTGTAAACTTAAAATTTCCCTCCAACCTATCACACTCTCTAATATTGAGAGTACTCATCCATGTGATTCTAAACCACAATTCAAATAAAAAATCAATGACAAATAAAGTAGAAAACCCTTCTAGGGTTCGAACACTTCTTCAAAGCACACTAGGGTTTCACACCTAACAACCTATAATAGGAAAATCACTCTCCCATGTAGAAAACAACTAAAACACCCAACTCCCTACTCACCAAAAGAGTGATTTTAGTCAAATCATCTCTGATACCATGTTGAAATTTCTTGGAAATGAATTTTAATGAAAATTTAAAAATTCACCTCAACCTTGAGGTTCCTCGAAGCTATTTTATGTGAACTTTCAACCTCAGGGTTAAATCTGAAATATGAATTACGACATCATATATTACACTTGCATCCAAACAAATACACAATGAAACCCAATAAAATAAACACTGAACATATGTACTTCAAGGGAAATATTTTCCCAACTCTTAGGCCTCAATTCCCAACATATATTATATCTAAAATTTACTTATTACAATATATTTATTACATCCAAAAATGTGCCCTTAGCTTCTACAAGTTTTTCAAATCACTCAACAAAATTTTCTCATTGTTAATATGTAAAATCAACTTGCATAATCACATCTAGAAACTTCTCAATCATCATGAGAACATAAGTTGAAAATCAGATATGCAAGTACACAAAGTTTGAACATCATAGTATGCTTTATTATACATAGGATAAAGTTACAAGTACATAACAATATATTAATACAAGATAATACAATCCATGTTTTCCAAATCCTAGCTATGGCATCAACCATAAATATCAAACGCTAGCCACCAACTCTTCCTAGCTAGGAACCACTCCTAACCAACGTTTTTCGCTCAACCAAAGATCCAAAATTAGAAAACATACACACCAACAAGTCCTCTTTGACACTAACACTTGCATCTCACAAGTGCACAAGAGAAAATAAGATAGTCTCCCTCTATCTTGTCCATATCAAGCACTCCAAGTAGTACTAGGGTTTTGTTGATATTTTTTTTCGTTAGGGGAAAATGACCAACATCAAGAGAAAATCTTGTGGGGAGAAAGAAAGACTTTCCTTGTTTTTATAGAGGTGGTGCTCCTATTTCTTGATATATGGAAGATTGTTCTTATGGACTTATAATGCATGCAATGGAAAATCCCAACACATCTTCAAATGACACACTTATATACAATTATACAGTCTTTGACATACAGATGTACAAACTTTTATATACAGATGTACTTGTGAAACACATCATATGATTTTTGAAAAATAAGTAATTATATTTGCAAAGATTTGTATCCACAGGGTTTTTAGTCTACTTTCAACAAATATTTTTCATTCCCTTTTAAAATAACATGAACCTAGAATTAGTTGTGACTTTGTAAAATGAAGGAAACTAAAATGGACATGCCATCAAAGAACTTACATGATCATGTATTTGGAAACTAAAAAATTATTTTGTTAGAAAATACATTTGAAATCACACGCTTTAGACTCAAGGTTTGAGAAATCACTAATGTAATGCCACAAAATAGTTATTTGTGGGAGAAATTTATAATAATATGCCAAATGTAACAAGTTTAACAATGTATGAAACAAGAGGGATGAAACAACCTCAACAATATATCAATGACAATTAGATAAACTAAATTAATTTGCATTTGTCGTTTTACAAGTATGGACTTTTCTCCTTTAGACATGAAACATCATGAAGGATGAATGTAAGAATTCATAAGAAGAACTGCTCAGACCCAGATCTTCATATTTTCCAAACATACATGGAAGACCTGATGGAAAGAATCAAGAATAAATAAATATAAGGAAGAAAGTTAAGCAGACCAATTCACAGAATCTTGGAAAGAAAAAACTTGCTTCTTGCAAACTCTTCACTGCTATAAAAAATCCCAACAACCCACATTTTCCTCCCACCAATATGCTTCTTTTCCTCTTTTATAATATTATCTTCATATTCTTGAAACTTATTTTCAATTAGGTTTTTATTTTCCCCTTTGTAAATGTGAACTTAGATATCCGTGCCATCAACTGGGACCCACTTTAGAAGCTTATAAATTTATTTTAATAAACAATTTTCCAACAATAATTAGCTGTCAAGGTAGAAAATAGTCATGATTGTAATTTAATTTTTAGGGCATGATAGGCATGATTCAAAACCAAATCCAAATTGTTCTTCTCGTCTCTAGCTTTCCAATGAGCTCTCATTTTCTCAATTTGGAGATGAGGATAAAAAGTTATGGCCTCCATAAGATAGAGACTCAATGATAGTTGATTTATCCACGTGAATTCTAAGCCCTTGATTTGTTAATTCACCTTATTTTTCCAACATGCATTGGGGAATAGTTCTCATATCTTGTTTATAAACAAAATGCATTCCCATATTATTTATGTGTGAAATAGAGAGAAATGTGGAACCCGTCGTAGCTTGTGCACAATGTAACTTTTGGTTGCCATGTCATTTCCCAATCATCATTACAAGTCATTGTTGAGTCATCTCTTTCAAACCCATACCATCCAAGTGTCACCTGGGGTAGGTCCACCTCACTGCCACGTGTCATCAAGGGATGGGTCCACCTAACTGCCACATGTCATCCAAGGATGGGTCCACCTAACTACCACATATCACCCATGGATAGGTCTACCTCATTGCCACATGTCCCAATATGCCAAAGGAGTGGTGGGGGGCTAAGACTTAGGAATATAATAAATAGTTCCATGGAATTATAATATCATAAATTAGGATTACCTAAAAAAAAGGGAAATGTGGAAGTAGGGTAATGTGGGTTGGTAAAACTTATTCAAAAGAATTAAAAATGACTTAGTGTTGAGAGATTGTGGGAATGTGGGTTGTAGGGGTAGGGTGATATGAAAAGTGATATGAAAAATGACTAAGTGAAAATAGCTAAGTACGGATAATTGAGGGGTTAGGAGTGGAAGGTGGAGATGAGGGAAGGGGTTCCTCATCTGCATTCATGTAATATGACCAAGTGTAGGGATATGGGGATTAGAGAGGAAGAAAAATGAGGAAAATGACTACGGAAAATGGAAAGTGGAGAGGAAAATGGCTAAGTATGGATTAGTAGTCTAGAGAGGATTGAGGCTTAGGAAGAATGTGAGAAACAATTGCCATATCTTGGGAATACGACCTTTCTTTTATATTCCATAAAATGTTGGATGAAGCTGAGACATAGGGGTATTCACAAGATATTTCTTATTTTTAGTATCATGTTATTTTATTCTCTTTGTTTCAAAGAGAAACCATCCTTGTTAGCCTTTCATGATGAAGAACTGCAATACTAAAGATGATTTAAATTTTGTTGGGTCTTCATGATCAACAGGTGAAAGGTATATTGGTACTTTCAAAATTCAAAAAATAATTTTGGTCTTCATTTGGAAAAGACAAAAAATGCACCCTAATCACCTAGTTGATGAGTGATAGAAAAATGGATCAATAGGTTTCTAATGCCACAAAGCCCTAGGTGTTTTCTCTCACAAAAATTAACAAGAATGATTGCTCCCTTTTCTTCTTTAAGGTTTCTCCAAAACCTTAGCTTCCCTTATCTTCTTAGGGAAAACCCTTATCCTAAAGCCTTTCTTGAATCAACATAAGAACCCTAATGCTCAAGACAAGAGAGAAAAGTATAGATAAGGCGAAGAATATGAAAGAGATAAGTTCACTCTATCTCTCACAACTCTAATACAAGTATGCGATTGATATGATCATCAATGAAAATACTCTCTCCTCCCTTTATACATATGAAAGGTGAGGGGGTCCAAAAATAAAAAAGTGGATGAGGTCCCAAAAACAAAACCTAAATAATCACTAGATAAGGTCCATATGCGAAGTGCTCCAACTCTAAGTGATACATGTCAAGATCCAAGGTAAGCACGTCCATCAAGAAAGGGTTTGAAGGTGAGTTCTTAACAATAAATGTCCAACACTCCTCCTCCAAACATCCCTAATGATACAAAACTACATCCTAATTCATGCACACCTTTGGGTCCTATACACCTCCATTAAATACTCTTCAACGCAAGCATCCTTAAGTCAAACACAAACCTCCATGTAAGCAATCGGGTGGCCCCACACTACCTAGGGATCAATTCCCTTCTCTTAAATTCTCAACACTCCTCCTCTAAGTAGGTCCTCCTATCAAGAAACCATACAATTAATCCATGTGGACCTCATGGAGAATGTGACCATGCCACATAGGTCTCCAACCTCCTAAAACAGTGTGCCACATAAGAATCAATTCTAGGTATACTAATCCATGAGAAAGTTATCTTCAATGTGTATTTTTTCTACAATACAACCAAGGATAGGAAACACACCATACACTCCATATCACATGAAGTACCCCCAAGCATGGTGTAAACACTTTCTAAGTAACCCCAAAATATAACAAAATCATAGAAGTAACTTACCTCTAACAAATCCAAAACTAGCAATTGCAAAAACAAAAAAACTTGTTTAATGAACCTCTTTAATTCATGACATGATGGAAATGGGGTTGCAATAAAAATGCACCATAAACTAATGGTAAATCCCCAATTTCATAAATCAATCTACATTCAATCAAAACATATCAAAACATGGAATTGTTCATTTCAATTCACCATCAATTAAAACCACAACCAACTAAAAAAATGAATATTATCAATTGATCACAGATCATGGACAACCATGAGAATGTGTTAATCAAAGATTCAATGGCATGGAGGATGTATCTAATCAATCCAGAGATCAATCATACTAATCTAGGGGGAATTTACATCAAGAAATTGCCTAGTGGCCATGGGGGATTGTGTAATTACATTGGGTGTTCCTCAAGCCCACATACATAAAAAGTTCGTTTTGGCAAGTGAATTTATATTATAAATCATCACCTATGGCCATATATGTGTTTATCATTCATCGAAAATCTTATTCAAACCATGGATTCATCATATTAATTATTCTATCACCCATAAATATTTAATGGAAACACAATTCTCTTGGGCACAAAATGGATATTCGAATTAGGGAAATAAATGGAATCCATGGCATGCTTATTTGTAATGATCCCTTACTACTACAACATTCTTCATAAGCCTCTCCAAGCATCCATTTCGTTGCAAAATCACATAAGAGAGTCAATCATCAAACATTTAACAATGGAGAGAGGTGGGGTTTGAAACACACTTCGGGCCATTAGGACCATAAACAACTTAGAATACATGTTTAGTGATGCACCTCCTCGCAAGATGAAATTTGGCTTGGGGAAGTCGTTTCCCCTTTGGGTCATGAAATTGTTCTCCGATTTGTTTGAAACCCATAAGGGAATGCTTCGATCCATTAAGGAAGTGAATAATAATGAAACCAACTCCCCACAGCTTCTCCAAGCAAAAATTATGGTTGATATGGATGTCATGGTTGTAGAAACACATTTCCATGGCTCTATTATCATCAAAATATTTTCAATCGATGCCAATCCCCTTGAAGGCTTCAATGATCAAGTAAAAAACTCAACTTCCCAAAACTTTACCCAATTTGTTGGGTTGATAAAGGAAAACATCTTGAACAATATTACCTCTTGCAACATCACAACATCTCACTATTTATTGCTCCAAAAATATGCATTGGTAATTGTTCCATAAAATGAAAATTCTCATTACTCATTGAAAATTGGAAGGTAACTTACCATGATATTTGAACACTTTGATCTCTTTTGCATATTGGAGCCAAGAAAGACTCAACCTTCTTCATCACAATTTTCACCATGCATTGAGAACTTATCGAAAATATAAATGTAATAAAAGAGCCAAAATGTCAAAAAAATAATTTGTTGCACGTTTAGTTTGTTGATTTCAATAGGGTTCTTGCAAGGTGAGGTGAGAGATTTTCTCTTCAGGAAACTTCTCAATAGAATGTATTGGGAATTGTTCCAAAAAATGGAAGTTCTTAGACTTGATTGAAAATTAGAGGATAAGCATGTTTTTATAGTTTGATCACCTTTTTCTGTTGGAGCTAATTGAGATTCAACCTCTTTCATTGTGATTTTTCCCTTACATTCAAAACTTGCCAAAAGTAGAAATTGAAGGGAAGAACGAAAATGCCAAAAATGGTAAAGTCACCAAGTACAGTTCTCTAAATTCAAGAGGGTACTTATTGGTGAGGTGAGCCATTTTTTCTTTGGGAAACTTCCCATAAAGGTTCCTTGGGAATTGTATGAAGAAAAAAATCCCAAATTTTGCTACAAATTGGAGAGTGACATTATTCAACCTCGTGATCAATTTTATTTTTCTAAGCTACGAGAGATTTGATTGCCTTGATCATGTTTTTTTCCTCCATTGAAAACTTAAAGAAAATAGAAATTTAATGGAAGAGACAAATTGCCAAAAATGAGAATTTCATTGGGTGCAATTCACTGAATTGTAGAGGATGCTTGCAATTTGAGGTGAAAGATTTTCTTATTTAAAAAATTTCTAAAAAGATGCATTGGAAATTGTGCCAAAAAGTGAAAGTTAATAAAACTCTTTCAACATTAGAGTTACTAATGTTTCAACCTTTTAATCAATTTTACTCTTGTAGAAAAGTGAGTTTCGATTTCTTTCTCCTCGTTTAATCTCCATGAATGTCTAGTGGCAACTACAAAAGAGAAGAGGAAAATAAAAAGAATGAGAGAAAGTTATGCAAATGGATTTCTAATAAATCATTGTGAAACATGAAGTGTTCTCCCTCTTCAATAAGTTGAATAAGGAGTATGCAGAATTGTAGCAACCACACATCGTTTTTAAGTTGTCGATTGATTCAATAGAGGCACACATAATGTTTTGACAAAGTTATCAACTTGATGAGAATTCTAGAGGGTTTTTGTTTTTTAGAGGTCATATTTAGTGGTTATTTTTACACTTGAATAAAAAAAGTAGTGCTACCAGTGGCACCTCTTTTTCTGGAGGATGGTTAAAATTGCGATTTGTTTGAAATCGTAGCCTTAACATTTGATACCATTGTGACAAATTGACCCTTGAATCAAAAAGTGATGCTTCCAGGAACACAAATTTTATTTTTGGAGTTAAAATTATGACTTAACTAAAACTGTCACATAAATGACCGTTACCATCACAAAAAAAAGAGTTAAAATCAACTCCTAATTAATATTACTTGAAAATTTATTTATCAATTATTTTTTATTTTTTAAATTTACATTAAAAAACAATAATTTGCAAAATACAAACACTCCATAAACAATTTATTTTTAATGAAAAATACTACATTTAAAAAATAAATAATATGAATAAGACAAATTTTTAAAAACAATTATAAAAAAAATTAGTAAACACAAAATAAAACTTTAAAAAAAATTTAGTAAGAAAAAAAAAA
>ML785245.1:294377-318525 GCA_009831015.1 Picea engelmannii
TTGGGAACCCACTTTGTTTCATTCATCTAATCCCCTTAACAAGTTTTTGTGTGTATTTATAGTTTAAATGGTTGGTGCCTTTTCCATTTCCTTGGTTTTGTTTTTGTTGGTTGGACACTCTCCTTGTAATGAAACTCCTTCCTTTGGGAGCCCACTTTGTTTCATTCATCTAATCCCCTTAACAAGTTTTTGTGTGTATTTATAGTTTAAATGGTTGGTGCCTTTTCCATTTCTTTGGTTTTGTTTTTGTTGGTTGGACACTCTCCTTGTAATGAAACTCCTTCCTTTGAGAGCCCACTTTGGACTCATGTCATAATTCTTCCATGTGGGTAGTCTTCCACATTTGGAGCATTTTCCTTGGGCTCTTTACTCTTTTATTTTTATCTTGGGCACGCTTCATACTTATGTGGATCTCCCACTATTCTTGGATTCCATCTCAAAATGTGTTACACACCATATGTTTATAAGTCTAGAGCCACACTATTGATGCAAAATTATGACATGTATTTTTAGAACATATTTGAAACCACCCCTAGCATGAGGAATGAGACAAGCATCCACCATTCATGAGTTTTCAAATGGCCTTTTTTCCATGTCCATGCCACATAGTTTTTCTAATGAGACAAGCATCCACCATTCATGAGTTTTCAAATGGCCGTTTTTCCATGTCCATGCCACACAGTTTTTCTAAGTAATCCCGACATGTTGTTTTGCACCCACTATGATGTGGCACCCTGCCACATCAACACCCTACGACATGTCAAGACCACCTTAACAATTTTCCATGTTAGTTATATGGTCATCCTGTCATGTGGCACACTTTCAAAATGCCATGTGTCACTTTTGATGACCCCCCTCTATTGAAATTTTAGCTTTTGACAATGATTTTGAAATGGGCATAATGTTTTCATTCATAGTCCAGTTTGGGTGCAATCATTTTTGTTCTCGATCATTTTTTTGTTCTCTATGGATTGGGGTGTTTTGTTTCTACAAATTGCACCTTTTTAAGTTTGTGTTCAGAATTTTCACATAAATCCACCTTTAATCTTCATTTCTTTAACTTCCAAGAGGCATAACTATTGCATTTGGGCAACTTTTTTATTGGTATTATTTAAAAGTGCATAATTTTTCAAGAACTTCCTATTCATGTTATCAATTTGTTTTTTAGTGTCATTTTACTTGCATATTGTAATATGGCCAATCCAACTCAAATCCTAATTATAACTACAAATCATATCTCTTGAATCTAAAATGGAGTATTTACTGAGAAGTAAGAAACTTCACTATGTCACCTTGGGATTAGAAGTTTCCCCCATGGAAGCATTGATGAGTGATAAATGAGACAATATAAAACAATTGGGCCCAAAGATTCATAGAGATGCTAATATCTAATAAGTTGTTTTTTCATCTTCAATAGGTTGAAACACCAGATGGAGCTTGGAAAATGTCAGAACAAGTTTAATATCCTTTGACTCTTACTTCTAGATTGTGGCATTAAGAAAGATGATGATCAAGTGGAATTTACTAGTCTTTTTACACTTGGAAATGGCTATTCTATTTTTGTATCCACTTTTCGTTATTCTAAAGAGACTTGCTTCATCAAGGTATTTCTTATAAAATTCCCTCTTTTCAAACATTCCTTGATTCTCCAACTCAAGAGAAGGATAAACCTTTCACCTTCGAGTTGTTAGTTTTGTAGGTATCTCTTACAAAGTCTTAGTAGCACAATATAAGTAAGTCCCCAAGAATTCAAAGATGCAACATCCTCATAATAATAATTGAAAAGGTTCTCAAACCCTCTTAATTTTTTCCTACTCTAAATGATGATAATGGGGTTTTTACATCAAAAGACACTTGAATACTAAGAAACATTACAACTTTAATGGGTGAGATGGTCACCTAGAGTCCAAATGTTTCAAGAAGATAGAATCCCTAGAAACAATCGTAAAGAAGAACAACATCCATCTAAATCTTTTTCCTTCTAACTCTTCTTCTAAATGGTGTTCTATTTTTTCCTTTGCTTTTCCTTTTAATGCATCAGACTATATTTCTTCAAATTAGTGGATTCTTTATTCTAGAACATCTTATCATATGGATAAATATAAAAATACATTTTCCACTCTAAATTAATGTAACACCAAAGAAATGTGTGTTGGTGATGATAGGTCTCTAGGCATGGTAGGTTTATGAACAATTCAATGAGATGGAATTTATTTTAGTGATGTACCATGTGTTCCTAATATATCTTGCAACCTTCTCTCCATCTAAAAGAGCGTTCATTTGATGAAGGAAAAAACATGAAGTTTTTATCTTACCCAGTTACAATTAAGGAATCGATAGATCCTAGGTATCTTGTAGAAACATGAACCACCGATGATATCACCAATTTGTACATATTTGACTACTTTGGGTCATCATCTCTTTAGTTTTTACTATTCATAGTGATGATATGAATATACTTTGGCATGAAAAGTTTGTCCATCTAAACTACTAGTCATTATAATTGTTATGTAAGCACAATATGTTCATCGATCTTCCTCTTGTTTGATGCAAATATGGTGTTTGTTTTGGGTGTATTCTTAGCAGACATCATTAAGAAAAATGTTGAAAAATGTGTTTCTTGGCATGCATTAACTCCCTTACAAATTGCACATAGTGATTTGTGGGGCTTGCTTCCATCTTCTCCTTTTTTGGGGTTCAATTATTTCTTAACCCTCATTGATGAATTATCTAGATGTACTTAGGGTTTAATTCAAAAAAATTAAGACCAAAGTTTTTGCCATGTTTCTAGCCTTCAAGGCCCTTGTAGAAAAGCAATCTGGATGTCAACTTCAAAACCTAAGAATATATAATGGCAATGAATAAGTAAACACCAATGTTAAGACTTATTGTACTACACATAGAATTTAGATGTAGCACAATATTCCATATATACCACAACAAATTGGTGTCACCCAAAAAAAGAATCACTCCTTAAAGGAAATCACTAACTGTATGCTCCAATATAAGGAACTCAACCCCCATTTTTTGGTAGAAGCTATTAATTGTGCCAATTACATATGTAACCACATTCTCACTAAGCACTTATAAAATATAACACCAGAAGAAGTATGGAATAACACTAAAGTAGATGAATTTCACACACACACACACACACACACACACACACACACACACACACATATATATATATATAAGGAACTCAACCCCCATTTTTTTTGATAGAAGCTATTAATTGTGCCAATTACATATGTAACCACATTCCCACTAAGCATTTATAAAATATAACACCAAAAGAAGCATGGAATAACACTAAAGTAGATGTATTCCACTTTTATGTGTTTGGAAATGAGACCTATGCACATATTCTTGATGAGAAAAGGAAAGACCTACAACCAAAAATCAAGAAGTACGTATTTTTTGGTTATTCAAAGCATGTAAAAAGTTATTTACTTATTGTACCAAATATTATAGAAGTCATTGTTAGGAGATATATCAATTTGATGAAGGTTTCTTAGTCTATGTGCCTAATTCATTATATGTTCCATCTTTGGCCTTTAAGCCATCTTCCACATATGTGCCATATAATTTTACTTACTCTTTTTCTTATTATCCTATTTTTTTAAAGTCTTGAGTGGTATTCATCTTTAGATCATGAAAATGAGGATCAAAGTCCCATCCTTCATCCTCCACCTCCTCATCCAAATAAGTTTATTCAACTTGAATTTTAACTAGCTTCACAACTTCCTTGATGGGTCCATATTACAAGGAAAGCAATTAGTGATCTAGGCATGATCTTTTTGATCATCACCATGCATATTAATAGTATCAATGATCCTCTTCTCATTTAGATAAATGTTTAGAGACTTAGGTGATCCAGGTGGATATTGGTGGTTACTCACTTGTTCCAAATTTCACTTGGCTTATCTTGACAATTTTCAGTTCAACACGTTTCTCTGTAATGGTGACATCTCTTTGTAATTATGGGTTCTACACTTCTGGGGTTGTCTTGAAGCCTTACAAAACATCAAGGTGGATAATGGTGGTCTCCCACGTATTCCAATTGACTTATTTTGACAGTTTTCATGTCAGTACATCTTTCTGTACTTAAGGGGCCATTTTGAGGCCCTAAGCAACATTTTTTGGGTTTGCCACAGTCAAACTATTAAAAAAGGACAAAGTCAAATTTTGATGAAATAATGTGTAGTTCTCTAAAATACCTTTTCAACAGGCTATCACATGCCTAAAACATATATTGTATGCAAAAGTTACGACCTCGGGAAGTTGATGTACTAACTTACCCCAACAAGACCCACATGACTTTTGGCGCTTCTTCTCCTAGGGTTAGGTTTTTGGATGTCTAGGGTTTTGGCATTCATGTTTATTATAAAAAATCCTCCAGAGCCTCATTGTACTCATCTTCTTGTGAATGAGCGTAGTCGTCACATCTCTTCTAAGAGATAAAGCTGCCACCATTCTAGCGAGTCTTGCACTCTGTATTTTTACAGCCTCTGTACATTTCTTTCATTAATAGAAATCATGTATTATTGTATTTCTCTGTTTCTGGCAATATTTATGTGTATTTCTTTGTAATATCTCTGCTTTCATTTCATTCCAAAAATAATCCAGATCCAAAAACTTTTCAAGAAGCTTCTAGGAAACCAAAATGGGATGCAACAATAAAATAAGAGTCTCATTTTATTATACTTATATTTTGTCACTCTTGATCAAAACAGTTGATTTGGGTCATATTGACGGGGATGAATTTCCATGCAATAGTAAGGGGTATTCCATGGTACACGCTCCCAAGTAAACTATGCACCGTTTGGTTTAGGAGACCCATCCAAAATTTGGCCCGACTTCCATTACTGGTTGTGAGGGTGAAAGATGGATGGTTATGCAATGTAAATATGTAGATGAATACTATGTATGAAAATAAATCTAATCTAATTCCATTCTATCCTATCCTAGCTAGGAGAAAACTATCATAACTAAATAAGTTGTAATGAAACTAAACTTTGCTTAAATCCCAATCATATACTTCTTCTTCAACTACTTTGTTCATAGCTTCCCTAGTTTCCCTTTGAGCTACCTTTGTTGTTGCTTTTGCATCTGTTGTTGCCTTTTCGACTGCTTCTTTTTGTTCCGCTTCTTTCTGGGTAGCTACCTTTGCTTTTGCTTTTTCTATTGTTGTTGCTGTGTCAGCCTTGGCCTTGGCTTCATCCTCTTTGGAAATATTTCTCTTCTTCTCGACAACGTTCTTCTTCTTATTTTGGACCTTTTCTTTCTTCCTCCTCTTCTTGTATTCTATTGTTTCTTCTTCCTCTGCATATCCTGAATTCACATATGTAGTTTTAGAAGATACCTTTTCCACTGCCTCTTTTTTTTTTTTTGTCCTCTTCTTTTTCCTTTTCTTCATCGACAATCCTTCCAATAGGCTTACCACATATTTTGAAGACGACTTCTTCATAATTCCTTGCATTACAATGTAATTCTTATTCTTCCCAAACCTATGATGTGTATTCCCAAGGCATGATGAGCTTGTTGAAATGCTCTTTGACGACCTTCTTTTGGTTTTTCCTCTGAAACCTCTCTTCCTCAAAGTGGTATGATAACAATGTATCCACTTCTTCTTGGGCCTTATTTGTACTTGCGAAGAAGTAGGAACCAATGTATAATGGGAGCATTGGCCATATAGCCTTCTCATCTTGACAAAGTATTCCTCAAACTCCATTGAGTATTGTTTGGTAAGCCACTTCTTGAAGTACTAGTTTTTCTGGTACAAACCAAGGAAGTAGATGGGGGGATTTCATATCCCCATATACCATGATATACATGTCGTGTTTCATAAAATATGAATCCCCAATTGTCTTGATGACAAATATTTCTTTGTCAGTCATACATGGGGTTGGTATGAAAAAAATGAACTCACACAACAAATCTAGGAAGTGCTTGCAGATATTTTGGTACTTCGTTTTGTACTTGTGCTCCCAGAGAACTTTGCAATATATATGAATGGCTACTTCTGTTGGCTACCATGCCCAACCCATATTTGGGTATTGGTGGGATACACACATGATATATATGAGGTAAGAGGACATATGGAAACTCGGGAAGGTACCAGGCGGTGCTTCTACAACTGCTATGATGTCTTCCACTAGGTTTTCTAACAGGATGCCATCCCAGTTGAATGATGATCCTTTTTTTGCACAATAGTAAAACAATGGAATATATGATAGGGGGAATTTGGAGGCATCTGAATCTCCATACAACCTGCATAACATGGCCACCATGTATAGATAAAGCTTTCTTAGTGCGGTCGTAGGGTATTCTCCAATGGGTCTGAGCTTGAATTGATTATCTGGCGTGTACCATATGGGGTATAGCTATTTGAATGTATGCTTGAATTCAGCCATAAGTTTTTTTTCTATCTTCTTGGTTCCCTTCTCTAGATGATATCATTTGACTAGGTCTTCAGTCCAAAATGATGCTATAGGTTCTCCTCTAAAATTGTAGATATATATGTTCCCTAAGTCCACATGTTTAAGTATCTAGGAGATGGCATCAATGTAGGGGAATACATCGTCCCCAAGGTGTAGGATAGTCGGTGACGGAGTGTGTTGTTAAGCCACTCCGTGATGTTAAAGTCACCGGTTTGAAACCTGCGGGGACAAAAAATCCAACCATGTTAAGGGTTGGTGTGGCTCAGGCCGGGTGCGATCCCTGGGTGATTTTGACGGCTTAGATTCCCCTGAGTTGTGGTTTCTCAAGCCACAGGTTAATCGCGTAGCCAACAGGTCTCGCACAAATTAACAAACAAACAAAAAAATGTAGGGGAATACATCAATGCGAGATTCTACTCTATGTATCTTAGATTTTTTGATGTTCTTGAAAATATTGAGTTCGTCCTTGTCCTCTACATCAGTGGGAAAATTATGTTTTTTGAACATTTCATATATGTCGCCCCATCTTAGTGTATCTTCTACCTTTTCTAAGAACCAATACATGTCATTGTACATTTCCCCTATAATTTCGGTCTCATCCTCAATCTGGCGGGCACTTATAGAGGCTTTGGTGGTAGGTGCTTTGATGGTTGCCTTCTTCCTCTAGGACTTGTCTGAATCTGCAAATCAAAGATGATATTAGTGCAATATAAAACCAAATAGAAAAATGGACATGGTTGGATCAACATTTGCTTATGCATATAAATAATTATGTCTGAGTAGTCGTGTCAAATATCCTAGGATTCACTCGAACTGATGCTAGGTGGAAGATTTTCATATGAAGATAACAGTATAATGGCAGGCATCGTGAACATTCAAGCCTCAATGAAAAGGCATGAAACAAATCTAGGTTGAAAAGGTTAAAATTCTTAAAACCAGAGAAATTCATACAAACCGCTCCAATGTACATTGTAAGAGTTTGTATTAAGTGCGTTGGTGGTTGGGTTTTCACTTCGGAGTTGTTGGTGTGAGAAGCATCGGTGAACACCAAGCGAGTTCATGGGAAGAGCGCTGGCGGATCTTGTGTGTACTGAAAGAGATTATGTGAAAGATTTTGAACTCATCGGAGCACTTTGTGCAAAGTTTGCTGGTGGGTGATCTCGAGAGACGAAACAGTTGGTATAAAATCCTCTAGTTGATATCGGAGGTGTTCATGTCAAGTATTCCTAATGTACAAGTAGACTTGATAAGAAATCCTCCAATTGGACCGGAGCACTTCATACAAAGTTTTCCGGTGGTAGTGAAAAAACTGAAGACATTTAAGTTAACTCCTATGGTAATACAAGAGGAGTTTGTCTAAAAACCTCCGAAGGTTTGGAGATGTTGGTGATAAAATCACTAGTTGGACTGGAATATTTCATAACTATCTTCGTGGTTTACATGCCAAATTATTAACATTTAACTAAGTCTTGTGCCATGGGATAACACTTGAGTTTCATATTCGAGTACTAAGGTCTCGAGATATCGAGTTTTCACTCTATGAGAGATCTGGACTATGGGAAAATACTCGACGAGAGATGGGATACAAGACTATCCATCGGCTAGGTTTTGATTGTCATTTCATATGTTAAGAAAACTTCAACAGGGAAGGGTAGGCTTTAGTATTGCAACTTGCCACTCAAATGATAAGGGGTTTAGGTCTCACGATACAATGAGTACTATTGATGGGATTGGTTGTGGTATGAAAAGGAGTCAGGGTTTAGTTTGGGCTGAAGTGTGAAGCGAAGGCTATGTCACAAGGAGCTATGTCACAAGGAAAAGGGAAAAATCCTTTGTCGTAAAGAACTGGGGAGATTAGGGTCAAAAGGCCAGAAAGACTAAACAAAAAAACTTTAACCCTAGAACAATTTACCAGTGAAAAATAAAGGGTATGGCCAGATTTAGGGATTAACTGGAAATTAATTGACACATGGACAAGGGTAATTTGATGTTGTGGTGATTTCATCCCTTCAACAACTCGACAATGTGTTCGCTCTAGTGTTCCTTACCTTTGTTTTTGGTCACTCAGTGAACAAAGGTGAATAAATGAAGGACGAGTGACTTCCTTTATAGGCTATGGGTGCAATAAATGTGATAGGATGCAGGGGAATATGGACAATGTTAGTTATGAGAAGTCCTCTGGTATACACTAGAGGAATTTCTGGGAAAGTATCCGATGTATACTAGAGATAATTATACGAAGTGTGATGAATTTTGTTGGAGGATAAGATGGAAACTCCTCTGGTTTGACCAGAGGATTTTAAGAACCTAAAGACTGAATACAAAAGCACCATAGTAGATATACAAGAACAATATGAAAAATATCCTTTATTATTATCAAACCCTTAGGGTAGGGAAACACCATACAATGGATCCTATTATTGAAGGGATCCTCCCTTGTTCACTTGCCTCTTCGAAGAGGCATCCTCCTGTTGAGCTACAACTCACAATACAATACTTTTCTTCATATCCCATTACATTGCTTGAACCCCTTTATATAGTGCTACCATCACCTAAGAAAATTATAGAGGAGGAATCTTCTAGAAGTAGAACCTTCTAAGAATTTCTCTTACATTTATTATATCTAACTACCATAGTGGGCCTTATTTAATAATATAATGGACCTAGTCCACCTTACATTGAATGGCCTCCACTATTATCACTATGGGCCCTCTTTCCCCCCTCGCACCCCCCCCCCACTACCTCTCTAACTACCTAACATTCCATCCCCCTTATGAAAGCATTGTCCTCAACTCTTAACAAGTGGTATTAGAGCACTTTCCTTGGCAGGAAGTGTGGGAAAGTATTTTTATTTTTTTGCAGATTTATTTTTTTGGAAAAAAAAAGAGGGTCGTGACATTATGGACGATTTGTGTACGTTTTGGTGAAAAATTTGAAAAAAATGGTTATAGATCTAAGTTCCTCTTAGAAAAATACCCAAGTTAAAAAAAAATTGTCTGAAACGAAGTCCAGGAAGTCAAGTTATTTGCATTTTAAAATATGCAATTTTCATGATTTTTTTTATTTTTATTTTTTCCGCGAACGACTGTGTGATTTTTTTTTATTTCTGTAGCATCTGGGAAATCACCCAAATCGGAGTTCCGAAAGTGAATATATATCTGATTTGAAATCATCCCTTTGTGGGGGTTTTTATGACAGCGGTGGGACTGCATAACTCATCATTTTTCACATTGTTCTCAGATTGCTACCAGATAAGTGCCATTGGATAAATATTTTTGATATATTTCTTTTTGTACATTATATGTGGTGTTTCAAATGGATATGCACTCTCAACTCAGGGAAATTTTACGGCAAATTGAAGCATTCAAATATCAAATGCATTGCACATTGCATGATTTCAGGGATGATTTTCGTAGTATTCATGAGTCCTTGGCGAGCATGCACGAGAAATGTACTTTGTTGAAAATCATGAATGAATATCATCAATAAGAGTATGTTTGGTATGCTTTGGAGGGCGATTGTGACGATTGGTATATGGATAGTTGTCATTTTTGGGATGACAACCACTTTCGTATTTTTTTTTATGACTCTACTCAACATTTTGTAGAGAACCTAAATGTGGCAAATCTAAAGCCAATTATGATTAGTAGTGTCCATCCTGGATATTCTACAGTAGTATTATTCCTTCTAGAATCAACTATGACCCTTTCCCACTATGTGGATGGATCTTCTTATTTAGATCCACATGACATGTGTCAGTCTTTGGAGCATCATTTTGAGTTGGTTATTGGGTTCTGATATCTTCTGCATGGAGTTCGCATGAGAACTTAGACATGGGACCCTGGTTTACAATGGTGGTTGGACTACTTCAACATGGTGGCTTTCATTTCTACATGGGACCCTGGTTCTCTAGTATACTTCAACACTATGGTCCACACTTATCCATGTTGCACACCCTCATAACAAGAATTGATGACAACGTTTTCATAAGGGGGATGTAATGTTAGGTAGCTAGAGAGGTAGTGGAGGCCATTGAATGTAAGGTGGACTAGGTCCACTATATTATTAAATAAGGTCCACTATGGTAGTTAGATATAATAAATGGGTAGTTAAATATAATAAATGTAAGAGGACTTCTTAGAAGGTTTTTCTTCTAGAATATTCCTTCTCTAGAACGTTCTTAGGTGATGATAGCACTATATAAAGGGGTTAAAGAAATGTAAGGGGATATGAAGAGAAGTATTATATTTGGAGCGGTAGCTCAATAGGAGGAAGCCCCCTCGAAGAGGTAAGTGAACAAGAGAGGATCCCTTCCATAATAGGATTCATTGTATGGTGTTGGCCTACCTCAAGGGTTTTGACTATTTCTTGTGTTCAATATTTTGGTGAATGGTTTGGTTTATTCTTGGTTATTTCTGAAGTATATTTTCAGATCTATTCAGGTATTTGGTACTTAAAATTTTACTCCAATGTTCCTTACCTCTCTTTTCAGTCACTCAGTGAACAAAGGTGAATAAATGAAGGAAGAGCGACTTCTTTATAAGCGTTGAGCACAATAAATATGATAGGACACAGAGGAATATCGACAATGTTAGTGAGAATTCCTCTAGTATACACTATAGGAATCCATGGGAGAGTATCTGATGTATACCAAAGACAATTATATGAAGTGTGATCAATTTTGTTGGAGGATAAGATGGAAACTCCTCCGGTTTGACCAGAGGATTTTTTGTGAACTTCTCTGGTTAAACCGGAGAAGTTGGCATGAAGTTGCGCGATAATGACATGGCACTTCGGGCCAGTTTATGGGAAGAGTTCTGGTGACTACCAAATAAGTTGAAGGGAACTCCTCTGGTATACACCGAATAATTTTACATTAACTTGTCCAAGAAATAGAAACTTGTATCCAAAAATTTTCAGTTAAGTGTTAAAACCAAAATGCAATTTAAACCAGACCAAGCAAATCTAAAGGGACTTGTTTCTAGAGAGGAGTAACCATGCTCAACTGTTAAAGAAAAAATCAATTCCAAGAGTTTCCCAAAAAGAGTGAAGGGGCTCCATTTTCTTGGGTGAGGGATTTTCAAGCAAGGAATACGAGAAAAAAGAGGGTTGTTGGTGTATCGCACAACAAGCCACTTACACATTTTTTTCCATAGTTGTTGGACCTTTTCCATATTTACCCTTTTACTATATACTCATAGGTTTTCCAAGTAAAATTTGCGAACTACTCATGATTTTACCATATTAACATGAAAACACCCTTAGAATACCCCAGAAAAGTACAAAATGTGCATATTGCATATGATACGAGTGGAGGTTACGCATGGAAGTCACTTGTATGACACGCATTTCTTCCTTCCCCAACTATACTACTTCCAATTACTTGCATGACTTGAATTGTACCCTTCCTCGATTGTGTCAACCCCTACTAAGATAAATAAGGGATTATGGGGCTAAAAGAGGGGATCACAAGAGAAAGCAACATTAATCAAGAGAAATTACTAGCATATCACAAATTATCTTGCACCCTTATTTTTATTTCCACTTGAGTAGAACTAGCCTTTGGTTCTTCCAAGAAATGATCTATCCTTATGTAGAGTATGTCCAACCATCCCTTGGATACTCTACCGATGTAAGACTAGGATTGTATTAGTGGAAGGATAAGTACTTATAGCTAAGGATGAGAGGACTTAGGATTTGGTGAAGGAGGTATAGTAAAAGATGTAGGTATACACTTGTTGTCACCTTTTCAATATTATAATATAGATCTGTATTATTCTCCCCNTAATTCAGATGTACTTGTCAATTTATTGTCATGCATGCATATTAGGATTGGTCGGAACTTGATTAACTTGAATATCCGTTATCGTTTCATGTGTATTGCAATTTATATTATTAAAGTGGAATGAGAAAGGTTTCATTTGTTTGATTTTTGTGCAAATCTACCAAAGAGTCCCGGAACTATAGTAAGGAAAAGGATGAACATCAATAACCATGTATTTCTCTTTTGTTTTCTACTTTTGTTTTATGTTATGCATGTGAATCCTAGGGAAAGTTAGGTAGTGATATATCCCTTTATCTGTCAGTGAGCCTAGCCCACTCAGTGAGGGATCTTCTTTGGTGTAGATAGATTTCTCATAAACAAAATTGGTGACTCCACTTAGGAAATTTCATTGGTTTCTCTCTATTAGGGTTGTTTTTATTTGAATTTTTTTCCAGAATCTTGTTTCAATTTTTGCATGGTGTCAATAGTTTATTAGTTACAATAGGATTGAGAAATTTATGGATTTATAGATGGATAATTAAGTGTTTTTTCCTCTTATTCCTCTCACTCATGACTATTCTCATTAAAAATCATGGTCGATCATGATTTGTCTTTAGTAAAGTTGCAAGCATCCTCTTATGCTTGTAGATGGATGTATAAAACTTATTGAACATATCCTATAGATCGCTAAAAAAATTTATAGGCTTAAACTCTTCCTTTCTAACTTTGGGTTTTTTCTCCAAGATTTGGAAGTTCTGATATTTAATTGGGAAGCATGGAAATTTATTTAGGTGTTTTTATTTATTTTTGGTGTCTAACATATTTAGTGTCCTTTTAGTCAATTCGTAGCATAAAACTAGTTCAAAAAATTGCATTTTCTTGCCTATTTTTTGAATTTTGGGAGGCCCTCTCTAGTTTCATGTGTAACACCCATGAGTGATTTCTATTTTTATGTGTAAAACTTGTGAGAACACTTGTATGGTCACTAATTTCTCTTCTATGACCCAGGAGCACACCTCTAGAGTGCAAAAAACACTGAAAATTACAAATTTCCAAATCTGAGTTCTAGGATTTTTTCCTTAAGCCTTAGAGATTTCGTTCTCTGAATAGAGACCTATTAGAAATTATTTTTCAATTATTTATTCGTTATGATTATGGTATATTGAAAAATAAAAATTGAATATTGCAAAAAATAAATCAAAAATATTTTTTTTTGGTTCACTAAGAAATCTCTTAAGTAGTTTGATGCATTTTGGGGGTAGTTGAATTTAAAAGAAAAGATTAGATTTCTTTCATTTTCTTGCTCTCATGAAAATCAAAAGAATTTATTTCCTTGATTTGAAATAGTTTTCTTGAATAGTTACATCACATTAAGAGCTTGAAAATATTCGCTTGGTTTTTGTACTTTTCATAAGTTTTTTAAATTCCAACATCTTTTTCAAGTTTAAAGCATTGTTTCCATTTACAAGATTAATATTTCATTATCTTTTTCATTTGAAAACATCATCTCCTATGAGTTAAAAAAACCAATAAAATGAATACTATTAACTAAAATAAATTATACTTGTTTTTCCTTGATAGAAAACCAACTGTGGTCTAGGTCTATAGGGCCTTAGTTGGAGGATTATAGAGTTAATTCTCCAAGGTCATGAAAATGAAACTAGGACTAAATAAAGAGTGATAAGGTCCATTAGTAATGAAAGGTTCTTGTCAAGAAATCACATCTCACACACACATCAAGAATGAGGTGAAGCTAGGAAAGTGTAGAGATTATCCCCTATTGCTTCCCTGGTTGGCTATACATGATAAAGAACTTTGGTAGAATTGGAAAGTCCTTGAGGTGACACCTATTCTCTAGAGATTTGAGTATAGGATGAAGTCTTGTATTTCCTACCCATACACAAAAACCCAACCCATGAATTTTCTTCCCAGGTATCGACTGTGAAGTGGTAACCATAGTTGCTTTTCCTAGGCTTTCACAAAGGTGACTGCAAGTGTGAACTTCTTGTTGTACCTAAGATAGATGCATAACATCCACCAAAACTCCCATGAAGGTTTCCCATCTTGGAGAGGGTACTTGCACCTTAGGTGGTTGTCATGTGAGGGTTACTATAACCATCTCTCACACCTTCACTAGTTAGACTTGAGCCCTCATCATCCCAAGATAACCTTCATAAGGCCCTTTTTTCATATCTTTAATAGTTGGACTCAGGATTTAATAAACTTGTGATGAATTTTTGAAGGTTGTCTTTGCTTGACTACTTATAGGAGAGTTTTTTATAGGTATGTGTAGATTTTAATTTTTTGACCCCATAGAGGGCCTTATAGATTTTCTATTTTGTGGATTAGAAGTTATGGGTGATGTTCCTCGAGGTATCAACCAAGGGATCCCTTTGCAAAGGGGATCCTTATGATTTTACTTTGTTTGGAAAAGTTGGTGCCCCTATGATGGCTACTTTAAATATTCCTAGAGTTATCATGGGATTGCCATTTTGGTTGTTTTCCACTCCAAGTGTCCAAAATGCTCCCGATGCTTCCCAAGTAAACACCTTATGTCAAGAGCATCAAAAAAATTTGGATCCCTTGCTTTCTTCACAAGTGAAATCAATTTCTCGTTCTTATACCTCATTCATTGAAAGTGTGGCCCCTATTCTAGCTAGTACCCAGAAGTCTAATAGGAATACAAAGAGAAAAAACATGAATAAGAAGCAAATATAAGGGTCCAAGCCACCATATAGTGCAATTCATGATGGGGTAAACCTACCAACTAATGCAAGTCATGATGGGGGTAAGCCACTAGCCAATATAAGTCATTTTGGGAGCAAGCTACTAGCTACAAGTTATCTTGCATGTCGAAACTGGAGAGTCTGGTGTGAACTCCGCCTTTTTTCCTGAGCCAGTGTGTGTAATATGGTACATTGAAAGAAATTCATGAAAATTTGAGGAAAATGGAGAATGTTCTCAAAGATTCCATGATGTAGTTCCACTCTTCCCTTTCTGGTGACCTCGACTAGAGAGTCATCCCCCATGAGGATAGGAGGTCCCACGCATGCAGTTACAGAAGATATACTACCCTTTTTGTTTTCCATATGATGTGAAGCACTTGAATCTACAATCCAAGTGTCAGGAGAAGAATGTGCATCAACAAATGCATGATCATTTCCTTTCCTGTGGGCTTGATATTCCGACTTCTTCTTGGAATCCTAAGGAATGAAGTCCTCGAGATTTTTTTTCGAGAGAATTTGCTTCTTCATGCATGTTGATTCTGGATAGTTCCCACGATTGCAGTAACCACACTTATTCCCTTGCTTAATTTTTCCACCTTTAGAACTAGAGGAATCATTGAAGGGTTTGCAGTACCCTTCCTTCTTTGCATCTGCATGCAACTTTTCCTTTCCTTTCCTTTTGGATTTAGGATTTTGAGATATGCTGCCATAATGCACATCAAGTGCATGAGCATTTGGGCCCTTGATTATTCCCATCTAAATGAGATTATCCTACTCATGTTTCAAAGCCTCAATAAAATGTGACAATGAAGGCATGGTCTAGGTTTCTCCTGCGGTGAATCTATTAGAATGAAATGTGGAGACAAATACACTAAATTATGGTTCAAGTTTTTCCATGATAGCAAGAACTAGTTGATTTTCCTATTTGTATTTGTCGACACCACAATCTTTCAATTCAAAGAGGAGAGATTTAAATTTTGTGAAGAAATATTGGAGATTGTCAAAGTTCTTTGGATCCAAGGAGTTTAGTTATACTTTGAGAAAATGGCCCCTCATTTCATCGCTCTTGCCAAAGAGTCCTTCCAAGGTGGTCCAAGTCTCATTTGGTGTCTTGCATGCATCGATGTGAAATCATAGGTCGAGATAAATAGTCATCTATAGGAGACCGTGAGCCTTGTCCATGAGATTTAGGTACTTGGATTTTTCCAATGTTGAGGTGGGTTTTGCTTCTATGGCCATGACTATCTCGTACAAGCCTTTACCCCTAAGATGGAGTATAATTCTTGTCTTCCATTTAAAATAGTTTATGGCATTAGAATGGAAGATGTGGGAAATTCCATCTTTCATGTTGCTTTGTTCCATCTTTGGTACTTGCAAAAGAGTGTTAGTGACAATCCTTGCTAGCGTCCTGTGGGCTTTGATACCATGTATAGTTTTTTATATAATTGCACAAAATATCTAGCTAACAATGAATCATAGAAAACATGTAATGGTGTGAAAAGAAGAGACAAAAAGTGGAGGAAATAATGAACGAATTTCTATTAACCGAAGAGAAATGATACAATACAAGTGATATAATCTATATCACACAAGTAACTCACCATAGTGGTAAACTAATGCACATTATGAGTGTTCTAGAGAGATCTGACACACACTAGCAGTCACTAGATTGAAATGCCACCTAGTCCTAGTTAGTTGGCCATGCAATCATCAGTTAACTAGTAAAACTAGATTGAAATGAGGAGAATATAATTCACACATGTGGAATTCTCCTTACCAATGATGATCCCAATGCAAGTGTGCATTACTGGTAATGATCCCAAGGTTAGCATGTAACACTTGGTGATAAAACTAATGTTGACATGCAACACTTCACTCAACTAGTGTAACTGAACGATAACTGAGAATTTATTGGAGGGTATGTGGCACCCTTGTCTAGGGGAGAATGTTCTAAATGAGGGGAGAGTATCTCAAATTAAGGGACCCTCAACATAGCCAAATAAACTTAGGAAAAAAAAATTAAAAAAAAAATCCTAGGTCTGTGTAATATCTCCAATATGTTGGGCTAGGGGACATTACATTATGGTATCAAAGCCTCTAGTTCAAACACCGGGCTTGGATGGACCATAATCAATGTGAATTTGGGTAAATTTAATGTTATAGAGTTGTCTGTGGATAATTTGGGGACAAACGGGAGAAAATCAGAGAAAAAATTTCAAATTCGTGAGCAAGATTTGAATTTGAGTGACGTAGATCTATTTAGGAAATTTAATGAAGTAATTTTGCAAGTTGCAGAGCGAAATTCCACTTGGAAAAGGTCAAAATTCACATTTTAATGGTCATTTGTAGCACTGGGAAGAAGTTCAAGAATCGGTGACTGAGATCGTGTTTGATCTTGAGATTGATGACCGAGATACACTTTGATAAATTTTAAAAATTCGTAATGTTTTGGTCGTTTTGAAGGTTGAGTAAATCAACAACTGAGATCCAATCAACGATCAAGATCATCTTGGCTTGGATATTGATGACCCAGATTCACCTGGTTTTGTCAAAAAATATTCTAAGTGTTGAAGTTCACCCAGATAAATCGTCGATGGATCGATGGTCGCGTGTTGGAATATTCAACGAAGTATTTCGAATCAAGCAAGAGAAATCGTCGATGGGTCTATGGTCGGGTTGTCTGGATTCGACAAATTTTTTTCAATCGCCAACATAAATCATCCATTTTCGATGGGCTGATAGTAAGGTGTCAATTGCTTTGGTGAAGTATTTCAAATCAACCAAGAGAAATCGTCGATGAGTTGATGGTTGGGCATCGTCTGGATTCAACAAAGTTTTTTTAGTCGCCAACAGAAATCAATGATAGTTGATGGTCGATGGTCAGGTGTTGGCCAAATAAGTGAGGTGTCTATTTTTTCCAATGGGTCAATGGGTCGATGGTCAGGCGTTGGTTGATTCAACAAGGTGTTTGGATTGTCCAAGAGAAACAATTAATGAAAGATGAAAGAAAGAGGGTGATGACATGTCATGCCACGTCAACATCCACATGTCGTGACACATCAACCAATTTAACACCAAAGGATGATGTGTCATGCCACATCATCATGCATGTGTCATGCCACGTTAGTAGTTTCCATGTCATCCCAGAAGTGGCCGACGTTCGATGGTCGGGTTGGACGAACTAGAGAAGTGTTTAGTTAGTCAACGGGGATGGCTGATGGTCGATGGGCCAATGGTCTAGTGTCGGATGAATTGATGATGATTTCATTCAACCAATGAAGATAATCGATGATTGATGGTCAGGTCAACTGATTTAGCATTGTGTGTAAATTGATTGTCAAGGGAATGGGCCAATGACCGACGGTCGGGTTGACTTTTTGGGAAAAGTGTTGTGTGCGTTCATAGGAAAGTGTCGATCGACTGATCATTGATGGAGTTCATATCAATGGTTTAGATTACACTCGATTTTGATATCAATGGATCAAGTTTAAAATGTTTTTACAACAGAAAAACAATCAAATTTATATGAAATTTTCCAAAATTTTAATATTTTTGAAGGTCATTAACTTGCGGGACATTTTTGAGGGCCTAAATGACATTTTTATCCAATAAAAACCCATGCAATAGTGTACCAAGGTGCACTTTATCTTTGTAGCATGAATAAAATAACTTGGAGAGAGATATCCAATGAGCTAAATTGTTCTCAAAATAATTTTCGTATGAAAAAGTTACAACCAAAATAGTAAGTGTAAATTTTCAGCGTCAGATTACTTCCAGAGGGCATAACTTCTTTCTTAGAAGTCTATTTGGAGCACATGAGTAGCCATTGGAAGTTTGTTTCAGAGAGGAATGGAACTAAGAAATCATAATTTGAATTGGTGTAATGTTTCCTTCATAAATTGATGAAGAAATAACCCGTATTCTAATGGATGAAATGTTTTATGTTTTGCATGTTCTAACAATAATTATTACATGCAGATTTCTTGTAGAATTAAAGGTACAAGAAAGAAACTTTGTTTCTTTTATGAGGACTGGAGTTATGGACGATTCTCAGGGATCTTACATCCATGAGTAAGAGATAAGAGGTCTACATGTCACCATGGAAAATGCCGAGACAAAGTCAAATGGTAGAAGAGGTAGGCATGAGCCTGTAACTATGAGAAGCCTGCATAGAGAAGTGCAGAGCTATATAGATGATAATGAAATGATTATGAAGGCTCAAGAAAAGATACTTCAGATATTAAACATGTTGCATAAGTAATTCAACAAAGACTCTAACACCAGACAAACTATTAGTGATAGACAAGTGATAACATCTAGATCCCAAAGAAAAAAGGATGATCATGGAAATGATAGGAAGTTAAGAAGCATGAGCATGACCCATCATTCTCCAAAGCATTCCACCAAAAGAAATCATGCAATTTTAGTGCCAGGGAGTATCCCAAGTGTATCTCATGTTTGAATACATAAGAGAAGGAATGAGGAAAACATATTGCAAGGTGAGATCAGGAAGATCAAGCCACCAAATTTCAATGGTGAGCACATGAAAGAAGAAGAGGTTGAGGCTTGGCTATTGGAAATGAATAAATATTTCCAACAACATGATTACCCCTCACAGGTAGAAGCTATAATTGCAACCTACCACTTGCAAGAAAAAGGTAGCTATGTTGTCAGATCAGCTTAAGCAAGCCAAAAAACTTTATGAGAAGACGATCTCATGGAGGTAGCTCAAAGGATATTTCAATGAGAAACATTTTTCTAAGAATTACTATGAAAGGAAGATGAAATATTTATTTGAACTCAATTTGTGAAGCATGACAATGGAGGAATACGAGAAGAGGTTCTTTGAATTGTTGAAGTATGTTGACTTCATCAAAGATGAGAAGGTCAAAATCCAAAGGTTTCTAAGTGGGTTACCATCCTTCTACAGTGACAAGATTTAGTATGATAACCCCAAAGGCATATTTATGAGTAGAGCATAATAAGGCCATTTTTTCAAAAATATTGGAATGACAAGATGAAGGGGAAAATGATCAAAGGAAGAAAGGTTTAAATCCACCCTTTTTGAATAACAACACCCAAGCAAATCAACAAGGCCAATTAGCCCAAAATGAGCAGAAGACTGCAGATTCACTTGGGAAAAGGCCAATGAAGAATCTTGTACAATGTTGGGGATGTGAGGGAAATCAATTATATAGGGACTTCCCTCAAAAAGGAGAAAGAATGAGGACCATCCAAAACATTCAAGAGGTTGAAATAGTGGAATACATGGGAGGAAACATGCCAGATATTTATGCATCCTTGGAAAACAAGAAGTTGAATATCAATCCCCCATGATTGAAGTAGAAGGTAAGATTGATAACCATCCCATAACAATTTTAATTGATTTTGGAGCTAGCCATAGTTACATAAATGCTAACATAGTTGAGGGATTTCACTTGCAAATGAGTAAGCATGATAAATATTGGTTAGTTCAGTTAGCCACAAGGGCTAAGAGGAAAATCAATGAGTTGGTTAATGGTTGTATGATAGACATGAATGGACTTAACAAAATGGTAGATGTGAACATCATACCATTGGGTTCATATGATTGTCTAATTGGCATGGATTGGTTGGAAAAACACCATGTTGTCCTAGACTATTACAACAAGACAATCACATGTCTTGATGAAGAAGGGAAGAAAGGAAAGATTCAAGGCAATAGAAGAGTTGTAGTTGTTGGAGAGATTTCAACTATGTAGTTGAAAAATAATTTCAGGAAGGGATGTGAGATTTTTGCAGCCCATATGGAAGAGGAAACTAGAGATAGAGTTGTTTATTTTTGTATATTCAAGAGGTATTCTTACAAGAGGCCAAGGTGTTAGTCACTTGGGATTATTCATTGGCACCATATTAGCCTTTTGGTTTAGTGAAAACCCCCTTATATTTGAGTGGAGGATTCATGGGTTTGGTGATAGGATTTGTGGGCTTATATTGGGGCTTCACACCCACAAGGAAAGCCTAATTTGTTGTTAACTTGTGGAGGGGCTTCTATGGTGACCCCCAAGGATTGTATATAAAGCAGAGAGGTCATTATGACATCTCATTGTATCATAATAAAATAATGGAGTTAACATAAGTCAGTTTCAACTTGTGCTAGGAAGCTTGGTGATTTGAGGAAAGGGAAATTTAGCTAGGCTGGAAAATATGGCCTAGGGTTGAGGACTCTCTATATTTTGTTCTTGGTAGGGAAAAGAACATTGCATGTGTGGGAGAGAGAGGAATCCATAGAAGAAAGATATTGTATGAAGTGGAATGAGGCGTACAAAGTGTCTGTACAATTTTTCTCATGTACGCGGGTTGCAGTGAGAACAATCACGCATGTACGCGGGTGATGTAGGAACATTCACATACATTCGTACAATCTCTTTTGGGTAGGAGAAAGTCCATACATGTTGACTTTAGGTGACCTTGATAGTTTGTACATGTGGTCTACAATATATTTGTGGGTAGAGGAGATTTCTAGAATATTGTTGAGGTTTTTCTTTTCTTGTTTGTATATTTGGGGACAAGGTTGTCCTTAGATTTGATGATTTTGAGGGTACTAGTTTTTTCCTAAGATTTCGTGACTTTGAGAGGACAGGTTTTGGTCCTTAGATTTGAAGAATTGGATAAAGTTACATAATATAAATATTGTGTCTCTTGTGTATTGATGATTCATCTATGATCTTGTTGTTTCTGCTGCATATGTTTTTAGTCAATAATTTCAATGTAAAGTTGTCTAGTGATAGTTAGATCACTAGGAAGCAATTTTTAGATCTGAAATTAGTCACATAAAGATGGATGTGAAAATTGAAATGGTATCAGAGCTTGGGATTTGAAGAGAAGGGGATCATCTTGAGACACTTTTTTGGCTACAACATTGGAAGAGTGTTGTACTTGTTCTTGTTATGCATAGGTCAATATAGTGAATACATTGAAGCTTGAGGATAGGCTGGAAGTGGAAACCAACTTCCAGGCTTGGAAGGTAAGGGTTCTCCTTATGTTGGAGGATAATTACCTCAAGGAGTATGTTGAGGATGTGGTTCCTAGCCCAACTAATCCAGTAGATTTGGCATTTCACAAGAAGAGGGAAGTAAAGGCCAAGCGAGTATTGATAGAGTCCATGAAGGACCATTTGATTCCTCACATTGCTAAGAAAGACATTGCCAGAGATATGTATGATGATTTGGTAGGTCTTTACCAAAAAAGGAATATTGGTAGGATGCTGCACTTGAAGAATCAACTTCAAATTGTCAAGATGACCAGTGACGATCTTATGAATAATACTCAAATCATAGATCAACTCACAACTATTGGTGAGACAATACATGATGTTGAGTTGGTGAATTTAGCATTGAGAGGTCTTCCTAGGTCATGGGAACCATTTGTGTAGTGGATCTATGCATTATATAGGTTACTGGAATTTGACATATTATGGACTAATTGTATCTAGGAGGAGACCCGGTTAGCATCCAGGGATGATATGGATGGTGTGGTGAAGAGTAGCAGTGACAAGAACTAGGCCCTTTCATCTCACACTAGAAAGGGAAGAAAGGGTTCTCCATATAAAAGAGGCCTATCAAAGAGAAGGGATTCTCCCGAGAGAGAAACATCTCCATATCTGATATGGAAGAAAGATCTTAGTAAGATCATATGTTATGAGTGCCATGACTTTGGTCATTATGCTTCATAGTTTCCACACTATAAGGGAAGATGAAGAAGGAAACATGAATCAACAACAAAGTTTGATGAGTTTGCATACATGTTGCAAAGGAATATCTTGTTGGTCTATGGCCTTTTAGCAACTGTCTCCAGTAGGTAGAGATGGTTGGTGGATAGTGAATCATCTTGACATATGACAGGTTCTAGAGATTTGTTTGACACTCTCATATATAATGGCTTAGACATATGTGTTGAGCTTGGTATGGGATCCAAGCATTCAATACGAGGATCTGGTACTGTATCATTTCGATTGGAGTTAGGAGATATACTAAGGGTGTTGAATGTATTGTGGGTACCAAAAATCAGGAGCAGTGTTAAGTACCTAAACCAGATCTGCAAATATACTTCAGAAATAACCAAGAATAAACCATAAATCATTCACCATAACATGAACACAATAAATAAAGAAAACCCTTGAGGTAGGGTAACACCATATATTAATCCTTATGGAAGGATAAAACTCCTCAAGCAATCATTGCTTGTACAATCACAATATTCTTCACTCTGTTTCATTACATTGCCTAGACTTATTTATATAGCTCTCACTATCTCCTAGGAACCTTCTAGAGAGCCTAGGAGGATGCCCCCTCGAAGAGGCAAGTGAACAGGAGATGATCCCTTCCATAATAGGATCCATTGTATGGTGTTGCCCTACCTCAAGGGTTTGGTAATAATATTGTGTGGTTTCTTCTATATTGTTCTTTGGATCTATTATGTATTCAGTATTTGTGGTGATTATATTTTTAGATCTATATTGATTCTTAACAATTGGTATCAGAGTACTTTCCTTGGCCAAAGAAGGGAAGATTTGTTTTCTCTTTTTGCATAAATTTTTTTTTATGGAAGAAAAAGAGGGAGACGCACTTCAGGTTCAGATCGAAGGTTTTACGAGATGAATTTGTAAAAAAAAATTGGGTATTTGAATTCCTCTCGGAAAAATACCCAATTTCAAAAAAAAAATCAACCGAAACGGAGTTCGGGAAGTAAAGTTATGAGCATTTCAAATTCAACAGTTTTTCAGGGTTTTTCCGAAAACAGCCGCGATTTTTTGCCGTAACTTATTGATCTATTTTTTGGGGTTTTTTCATAGCAAGATGTATTTTACAGGGAAAGGTGATGGCCCTAGTATTGAATCATTCATTAAAGAAATAAAATCGGCATGTGGATATATGTGGCCCCATTTGGTAGGTTTCAAATTGCAAGGTGATGCTGCAATTTGGTGTAAATCACTTGATTATAAGGAGATGATGAGACTCTCCAATGGAGAAATTGAAAAAATATTGTTAGACAAATGGTCTCAGGGATAAAATAAGGATAAAAAGAGAACCGAGAGTTTGTTTTCATGTGAAAAATCTATATTACAGGTTCATGGTTGTATTCATAAAGAAAATATCATTGTTTCTATTAACCCTAGTTGCATGCATAATTTTATCAATGTTTAGTTGGTTAATAGATTGCAAGTTCCAATAAAG
>ML785245.1:321078-338585 GCA_009831015.1 Picea engelmannii
AGTGAACAAGAGAGGATCCCTTCCATAATAGGATCCATTGTATGGTGTTGCCCTACCTCAAGGGTTTGGTAATAATATTGTGTGGTTTCTTCTATATTGTTCTTTGGATCTATTGTGTATTCAGTATTTGTGGTGATTATATTTTTAGATCTATATTGATTCTTAACAAGCAATGTCTTCTCAGTCTTGGATATTGAGAGGAAGGGATATAATGTATTGTTTTGAGATGGTCAGGTACTGTTTCTTGTGCCCAAATGGTCTAGCTTCAAACTAGCAGTGGTTCTTGGAGTTAGGGATGGAAAACTATATAGGATGAGGTGCCAACCTATGATTGTTGTGACTAGTAGGAGTAGAGAGATATATGAGTAGGAGAAGGTGGCTCCATGAGTGGTGAGGTATGTGACCCCACCAGTGGTACATGCTCATAGGGAGCCATAGTTTAAAGGGAGTCAGTTATTAGAATCCAGGAGGGAGGAGTAGCCTCCTAGGACTATGAAAAGGACAATGGATAGTGAGGAGATGGCCCTAGGGGATGTGCAGACTCAGAGGGATTCAAGTTTCAGCAGGAGCATGTGATCTCAGAGTGAGACTGATCTCAGGGAGAGTCAGTTGGCTCAGAGGGAGAGATCTTAATCCAAAGGGAGTTCCCCCTCAGGTTCAATTGAGAGAGATAGTCATATTCCAATCCTAACATATAGGTGTCATAGGTACAGGAGGCCAGACATGAGCTTCAAAGGAAGGAGAATTCTAGGGACTATGAGACATCCATGGAGGGTCCATGTATTTCAACAGGTTATGCTACTATGATAGAGGAGAACAAACATGAGCTTCAAAGGAAAGAGGATTCTAGGGCATGTGAGACATGTATGGAATCTCCATGTATTTTAGCAGGATGTGCTACAATGACCGAGGATGCAACTAGTCAAAAATATTTTTCCTTAGTGACAGAGGATGTGGCCAGTTAGACATATTTTTCCTCAGTGACCGAGGATGCAACCAGTCGAATAGATTCTGCATCAATGACTGAGGATGAATCTAGTCAGACAACTTGGACAACAATATGTTGGGATGGTTGGGATGCTAATATAGTAACATATATAGATACACTTCTATCATGGGAGGAAGAGGATTGGAGTAAAAATGACGATGCAAAAAACCTTGGATTTGGGAGAGGTATGCTTCTAGTACTAGAGGTACATCCATATAATGGTGGATGGGGTACCTCCCTCACTAAGAGGGAGTGTTGATTTTTGTACATTTGGGAGGTATTACCACAAGAGGCCAAGCTGTTAGGCACGTGGGAATATTCATTGGCATCATATAAGCCTTTTGGTTTGGTGAAAACCCCCTTGGATTTGAGTGGGGGATTCATGGGTTTGGTGATAGGATTTGTGGGCTTGTGTTGGGGCTTTACACCCACAAGGAAATCATAATTTGATGTTTACTTGTGGAGGGGATTCTATGGTGACCCCCAATGATTGTGTATAAAGGAGAGAGGTCATTGTGACATCTCATTTTATCATAATAGAATATGGAGTTAGCATAAGTGAGTCTACACTTGTTCTAGGAATCTTGGTGATTTCAACAAAGGGAAACTCTTCTAGGGTGGAAAATCTAGCCTAGGGTTGAGGACTCTCTATCTTTTGTTCTGGGTAGGGAAAATCATATTGCATGCATGGGAGAGAGAGGAAATCATAGAATCAAGATATTATACAAAGTGGATCAAGACGTATGAAGTGTCCGTATATTGTTTCTCATGTATGGGAGTTGCAGTGGGAATAGTCGCATACGTACATGGGTTGTTGTAGGAACAATCACGTACATCCATACAATCTCTTATGGGAAGGGGAAGGTCCATATAGGCCGATTTCAGGTGACCTCAACAAGTTGTACAGGTGGTCTGCAACATATTTGTGGGCAACAAAGATTTCCAAAATATTGTTGAGGTTTGGTTTTTCTTGTTTATATATTGGAGGACAATGTTGTCATCATATTTAGTGATTTTGAGAGGACTAGTTCTATCCTTAGATTTGGTGACTTTGAGAGGATTGGTTTTGGTCCTCGGATTTGGAGAATTGGATAAAGTTACAAAACATAAATATCGTTTCTCTTGTGTATTGATGATTCATATCTAATCTTGTTGTTTCCACTACATATGTTTTCAGTCAACAATTTCAATGTAAATTTGTTCAGTGATAGGTATATTACTAGGAATAAATTTTCATATATGAAATTAGTCACATAGAGATCCATGTGAAAATTGAGAAGAGTGGAAAGCATCAAAGACCATCCATTCTTGAGAGATTTTGAAGATGTTTTAGGGATATTCTATGATTGTCACCAAAGAGAGACATTGATTTCTCTATTGATTTAGTGTCGGGAACTTCCCCATTGTCCAAGACACCTTACAGAATGGGAACACCATAATTGAAAGAGTTGCATATGAAACTTGAATAATTGTTAAGGAAGGGGTATGTGCGCCCAAGTGTGTCACCTTGGGGAACCCCGGTTCATTTTGTGAATAATAAAGATGGAACCTTAATGCCATGTATTAATTTCAGACAGCTTAATAAGGTCACAATAAAGAACAATATCCTTTGCCAACGATTGATGATTTGTTTGATCAACTGAAAGGTGCAAGAATCTTTTCCAATATTGACTTGATATCGGGATATCATTAGGTGAGGATAACGGAATAATATATTAGTAAGACAACATTTAGAACAATATACAAGCATTATGAATTCACGGTAATACCATTTGGACTATCAAATTCCCCAACTTTTTTTATGTTACTAATGAATGGAGTGTTCATGGAGTACCTGGACAAGTTTTTGGTTGTGTTCCTAGATGATATACTCATCTAATCTAAGTTAGGAAAATAACATGAGAAAAATTTAATAATGGTGTTGCAAGTTTTAAGAGAGAATGAATTGTATGCTAAGCTAAGTCAACGCATGTTTTATCAAAAGAAGATTCACTACTTGGAGCATATTATTTCAGTAGAAGGGATAACAATGGATCCTCAGAAAACATAGACCATTAGAGGATGGCCAACACCAAGAAATGTCATAGAGGTCATATCATTCGTGGTTCTTTTTGGTTATTACCAAAGATTCATAAAATGATTTTCAAAGATTACAAGTCCAATCACTTCTTTGCAAAAGAAGGGAGTAAAATTTGAATGGAATTCCAAGTGTGAAGAGATCTTTCAGCACTAAAAGACATATTGACAAGTACACAAATATTGAATATTTCATATCTGAATGGATATTTTGTTGTGTGCACTAATTCATGTAAGGAAGGGATCGATGGAGTTCTCAGTCAAAAATATCATGTGGTCTGCTATGAGTCCAAAAAAATAAAATCACATGAGAAGAATTATGCTACTGTTAGGTGATACTAATTGTTAAGTACCAAAATAGATATATAAATATAATCACCACAAATGTTGAATACACAATATATCCAAATGACAATATAGAAGAAATCACACTTTATTATATCAAACCCTTGAGATAGGGAAACACCATTCAATGGATCCTATTATGGAAGGGATCCTCTCTTGTTCACTTTCCTCTTCGAGGGAGCATCCTCCTATTGAGATTTAGCTCCAAATACAATACTTCTCTTCATGTCCCCTTACATTGATTGAACACCTTTATATAGTGCTGCCATCACCTAAGAACATTCTAGAGGAAGAATATTCTAGAAGTAGAACCTTCTAAGAAGTCATCTTACATTTATTATATCTAACTACTCGTTTATTATATCTCACTACCATAGTGGGCCTTATTTAATAATATAGTGGAGATATTCCACCTTACATTGAATGGCCTCCACTATTATCATTATGGGCTCTCTGGGCCCCCTCACTACCTCTCTACCTACCTAACATTCCATCCCCCTTATGAAAGCATTGTCCTCAACACTTTATGTAGAACCATATACCAAGGTCCCATGGATAAGTGTGGATCACAATGTTGAAGTACACTAGAGAACAAGGGTCCCATGGATAAGTGTGAACCATAGTGATGAAGTAGACTAGAGAACCAAGGTCCCATTGAGAAATCAAAGACACCATGTTGAAGTAGTCCAACCACCATTGTAAACCAGGGTCTCATGTCCAAGTGCTCATGTGAAATCCATACAGAAGATATCACCTCCCAATAACAAACTGAAAATGATGCTTCCAATACTGGAATCTATCATGTGGATCCAAATAAGAATATCCATCCACATAGTGGGAAAATGGTCAAAGTTGAATCTGGAAGGAACAATACCATTGTAGAATATGTAGGTTGGACATTGGTAATCATAACTAGCTCCTGATGTGGGACATTGATGTTCTCTACAAAATGTGGAGTATAATCATCAAATAAAATATGGAAGTGGTTGTCATCCCAGAAATGACAACTATCCATATACCAGTTATTGATTATATTCATCCTTGATGTCCTCCATAAGAAATCTCTCCTGCATGCTATCCAATGAATCTTGAATACTATGAAAACTATCATTGAGACCGTTTGTGAAGCCATCTACAAATTCATCCAATATGTCATTCAATGTGTCATACAATTGAGATTTGAATGCTTCAGTAATTTGTAGAATTTATTTGAGGGTTTGAGAGGAAATATCCATATAAGCACCCTATGAAAATTTATGAACTCTGCAGTCTCGCTGCCGTCACGAAAAACGCCAAAAAATAGAACAATAAATTACGCAAAAAATCACGGCTTTTTCCGGAAAAACCCTGAAAAACTGTTGAATTTAAAATGATCATAACTTCACTTCCCAGACTTCATTTCGACTGTTTTGTTTTTTTGAAATTGGGTATTTTTCCAAGAGGTATTCAAACACCTAATTTATTTTTCCAAATTCAGCTCACAATGCTTTAGATATGAACCTGAAGTGCACCACCCTCTTTTTCTTCCCTAGAAAATTTCTACAAAAAGAGCCAAAAATTTCTTTCCTTCTTTGACCAAGGAAAGTTCTCTAATACCAATTGTTAAGAACCAAGAACTAAATACATAAATATCTCAATAGATCCAAATATATCTGAATACAAAAGCACCACAATGGATATAGAAGAACAATATGCAAAATCTCTTTTATTACTATCAAACCATTAGGGTAGGGAAACACCATACAATGGATCCTATTATGGAAGGGATCCTCTCCTGTTCACTTGCCTCTTCAAGGGGGCGTCCTCCTATTGATATTCAAATCCAAATAAAATACTTCTCTTCCTGTCCCCTTACATTGTTTGAACACCTTTATATAGTGCTACCATCACCTAAGAACATTCTAGAGGAGGAATCTTCTAGAAGTAGAACCTTCTAAGAAGTCCTCTTACATTTATTATATCTAACCAGTCATTTATTATAAATCACTACCATAGTGGGCCTTATTTAATAATATAGTGGACCTAGTCCACCTTACATTGAATGGACTCCACTATTATCATTATGGGCCCTCTGGGCCCCCCCACTACCTAACATCTACCCATGATCTAGAGTTAGCAACTGTAATGTCCCCACTTTGGGACATCATCACAGTGCAAAGGTTTATGATGACCAAAGTAGCCAGATGGATGTTAAAGCAAGTAAATGGGTTATTGAGAGGCATTGTGGGGTCCATCTTGAATTTCTCATCATATTCCATCATTAGGATCATTTCGCACGGGTTGGATTTGGTTCTGTTGTATTCTGACGATTTCCATGATTTTGACTATTTTGAGCTATAAGCTAATTGAATTCACTGAAGAGGTCATTTTGGGCACATTGCTTGGAGGAACCTCTTAGTGTAATAACTCATTGGAATCGAGAGAAGAAACACTACATGATGGGATGGTGAGAAGTGACTTTCAATGGCCGGAGAAGCCACAAGGAGAGATAAGGTGTTTTTCAAAGGTAAAAAGGTTAATTAATTAACTAAATATTAATAAAATGAAAGTCACTTTGGAGGGACAAGGAGAGAAAAAAGTATAAAGGAAAGGCAAGGGCATCTACTCATTTCATTCATGTATGATCATATTTTGATATCTGGCTTTTAGCTAGTGAGCCCAACATTGGGGATTTTGAGGGTTTTGACTTAATAAACTCTAGAGGACAATTCAATGGTGAATGATTCCACCTAGCTTGTCCCAAGCTTGGTCTCATAGATGCAATACTCTCCCACACCATTCTAGTTCTAGATCTACTTAGTTGCAGGAGGATTCTACATCAGTTGCAGGGGCAAAGAGAGAGAGAGAGTGCACCTACTAGGGTTTCCAGCAAGAGGGGCACACCATTCATTGAGAGAGGATTGGTCCTAGCTGAGGAGAGGCAATTTTGGGAATTCCAAGTATTGGGTTTCCCTTGCAGGTGTTATAGAATTATTCTTGGTGGACTTCGGAGGCGTTTTGGTGGTGGATTCATAAGTATTGAGAGTGGGATGATTTCCCAAGAGGAGAGTGCACCACATCTTGGAGGATAGCTAGATCTAAAGATCTAGCAGGTATTTGTCCTAGTTGAGCACTTGGGTTTTCATTGCCGTGTCACGATATATCATTCTAGTGGATTGGTGGAGCTATTGGAGGTCTCTAGCAGATAGGTTGAACTATTAGGGTTTCAACCATCCAGGAGGGTGCACCATACATTGGAGGTGGTTCAGATCCATAGGGTTTGAGAGGGATCTTGGAGATTCGGGCACCTAGGTTGTTCTTTCCATCACCCGATCTACTGTTTTGCATATTTATTGGGGTTATTGGACACATTTGGCAGCATGGGCAAATTGTTGAGGAGCTTCAACATTCCAGCAGGATGTGGCATCATCCAGTTAGGGTTTATGCACTTCATACAGGCAGATCTACCTTGGTATTGGTCTTCATCTCTTATCCAGCCTTTGGAGGCTTATTTTGTATTGTCGAGAGATTTTTATAGCAGCTCATACTTCTATCTTGGAGCCATCTGTTGAGTATTCCAAATTGACATCTTCATTGTATAAGGTTCCTCTATTATTATGAATAAAATCAGATCTACAGTGTTTTGGCTTGTCTATCTTCTTGTTGATATTGCATATGGTTGAGGTATGTTCCATGATTGTATCTTCTTGTTATTTGCTGAAACACATACATAAATCATCATCATAAACCCTAAGGCCAAATTCAAGAGGCCATTCTACAAGTAACACATGTAAACAAGTAGATCATCCAAGTGTTTGATGAAATACCACAAGAAGTAAAATATTTAAAGACACCCAAAACCATGATGATCCTGGCATAATGGCTTTGGATCGTTACAGTGGTATCAGAGCTCAGATTCCTACCAGCAAGTGGGAATTAGTGCATGAAGATCCATAGAAGGGTCTTCCATAAGGAGAAATGGATAAGATATACTTTGAGATAATTTACTGTGAGATAAAGTATTCCAACCTTAGCAAGGAAATTAAGGCTCAACTAACCTTCCCATAGTATGTACCCTTAAGAAATCCCAGATGGAGCGAAGATGAGATTTTACTCAGGATCATCGGATTAGAGGAAAAGAGAGCCAAAGACCATAGAAGGTGGGAAGAACAAATAGACCCCATGCCCACTAGGAGCACACATCTTTGCTACAATTGCAAGGCTCTTTGGGAACTAGATCATAGGTGTAGGGGTAAGGATCAAAAGAACACTATTGAGGCACATTATAACAGGGATGATGAGGTGTGTGAGGATAGAGCGATAGATGCGGATTTGAAGCAGTCTGATGATGACAATGACTCTTGCACAAAGGCTAGTGATAGTGACTCTACCTTAGAGGCTAGTGATGGTGACCCTTGCACAGAGGCTAGTGATGCTTGCACGCTTGAGGAGGATAGTGACACTTTCACATTGGAGGAATAGTTGGATGGACAAGATGATAGTATTGGTGTCTTAGCAGACATATCACATACCATTGATGACCCTACACCTCAGCAGAGTGGTGAGGATTCACATGTGTTAGCATCTATAGATGACCATCTTCCTATGGTGGCGGTGACACATCTGTCGTATTTTCAGACATCCATGATATCCACCTCATAGGAGGATATCAGTGGCATGTAAGATATGATGGAGGAGACTTATGTGAGGGATGCACACCATGGACGCATGGACCCATAGATCCATGAGGAGACACATAACGTGCAGGTAGTTGATCCTACACTTGTATATCATCATAAGGAGATGGAATCACATATTTTGGAGACTCCATTAGTTGAGAAGATTGTGGAGACTGACAGGTTTATGGAGCACTTATTTCCAGGATCAGCTTGTATGGATGAGGATGCACTCTTTAGTATTCAAGATGACCATAGCATGTGTCTAGACACAGATCCAGGCACAGATGATAGTAGTAGGTTGAGTGCATAGGAGGATACAACTGCTCACATTAGATACAGTAGGATTCAAAGGGAGCTAGCAATTGAGGATGATGTGTAGTTACGTATGGGCAGACCTAGTGGCACAGTAGACACCAAACATTTCAACACTTTATCTTCTACAGGGAGCATTGTTGAGGATTATAGTGATGGTACTCACAGTGAGAGGCATGAGGGGGTACCTCAGCATGAATATGATCATGAGTCACACCACTTAGCAGGACAGTTGAGAGTTAGTGAGGCTATGATCATGACAACCGCTAGACGTATTGATGAAATGCATGCATTACTGGCAGATTACTATTGGAGAGCATCAATGGCACATGGTAGTTCATATGAGGGATTTGCGATGGAGGAATTTCATACTCTTAGGGAGAGAGTATCGATGATGAGGACCGACTACTAGAGGTTATTGACTGACAGGGACTACCTATTGAGGATTGGTGAGATGTATCATGAGGCTCTGAGGGAACAGGAGTTGGAGGTAGACAGACTTACTTAGGAGATGGAGAGCACTCAAGGATTCTTGAGAGGTGCACAGACAACCCTTCAAGAATCAAAGTCTAGGTCAGATGACTTTCTTCAGGAGATTCGTCAAATATCCACTTCATTTGTCTTAGTGGACACTCAGATGTATCAGTCAGTCACATTGATAGAGGATGTTGTTGATCTAGTAGAGGAGCACCAGTTGATGGAGGACACTTCCACTTGTGTTTCGAGAACAACTGACCTCCATGTAGAGGTTGATCCAGCAGTATGCCCAGGATCTATGATGCAACATGAGTCTATGGGGGATGACATGAGTATGCCAGAGCATATAGTGATTAGTGATAGCTCACAGGTACATGCCGAGATGTATGGAAATATTCAAAGGGGTGTACTACCTTCTAGGGAGGAGACACACTTAGGGGAACATGCAAAGGCCACTCCTTTGCAACAACATATGGTTATGAGATATCACCTTCACTGTTTTAGTAGCTCCGTGGGTGATAGGATATGGATCTTGGTTTACCAGCAGTTAGGGGAGCTACTTTTGGTTGTACCTGATGATTTGGGTTTAGAGAGGGATACAAGTGAGCAATTATCAGGGGTACAGGTAGATGTGCTCTTGGTCGAGTCTTTGGGATTGACCAAGGTAGGTTTTATTTTTCATCCCTACAATCAACTACATATGTCTTTGTTACCTTTTCCCGACACTTGTATCATGGACAACATCATGAGGAGAGATAAACAGTGGCAGAGGTCATGGGGAGTGCCTAGGTCGATGCCACCTGACATGAGTATCTTTATGGCATCCATTTGGATATAGATGGATCTTCATAGGCCGCCTGTTGAGACTTGATGTGTGATAGAGAGAATCATGGGCTAGGTGATAGTAGATGAGTACAGAGGGCTTCTGACAGTGACCAGTCTCGTACAGGAGCAGTTAGAGGGGATCTGAAGTGATAAACTTCCAATTTTTCCATGGGATCTGAGAGTCCGTTTTGTTAGCAGGATGTTCATGTTGACCCAAGTTGTGCCAAAGATCCACACACTCCACCTTGGTTTGGTTTGGAGTGGGCCTGCAGGTACTTGTCCTATGGGGCGAGACCTTTTTTTCTGCTGGATCATCATGATAGGGCATGGATATTTTTGGACAGGTACTTCTTCTATAGAGGTATCTTCAATGATACAATTTCTGGACAACATGTCCAATGGTCATAGGTATTTCAGCTGGAGGACCTGGGAGAGGAGGATTCAGGATGTATGCAGGGGGCAGATAGTCATGGTCAGAGTAGTACAGGGCCAGCAGGGTGATCTTCGACAAAGGTTAGCATGGGACCCAGGGATTGCAAGATTGAAAATTTCATTGATTGACAGGGGAGAGTGTACCATTGCAGGGGAAATTTATTCTAACTTTCCATTGAGCTTCAATATTAAGAGGAGCGCATCGCTTGCGGGTATCTCACGGAGGTCTTGTAACACCTTGTTCGTGCATTAACATGAGAAGTTAATGGAGGTAGTATGGATCTTGGTAGATACTTGGAGGATGGATTCGTTCCAATATGAGACCATGTGTCATATGCAAGAGACTTCTGGAGCTGATGTATTTTAGGATTATGTGTCCCAGGAGCTAGTAGTTTATGACTTGATATGGGATGCAGGGGGTAGCATGTTTGATTGTTCATATTTAGAGGGGTTCTACTATGTATCCCACAGATGGACATGGGATCTTGGTATTATACTTGAGGGGATTCGGTTATTTCTTGAGGACAAACAATTTTCTAGCAGGGAGGACTGTAATGTCCCCACTTTGGGACATCATCACACTATAGAGGTTTATAATGACCAGAGTAGCCAGATGGATATTATAGCAAGTACAGGGGTTATTCAGAGGAATTGTGGGGTCCAGCTTTCATTTCTCATCATATTATATCATTATGATCCATTCTGCACAGGTTGGCTTTGGTTCCATTGCATTCCGACGATTTCCATGATTTTGACTATTTTGAGCTATAAGCTAATTGAATTCACTGAAGAGGTCATTTTGGGCACATTACTTGGAGGAACCTCTCAGTGTAATAGCTCATTGGAATCAGGAGGAGAAACACTATAGGGTGGATGGTGAGAAGTGACTTTTAGTGGCCAGGGAAGCGACAAGGAGAGATAAGGTGTTTTTCAAAGGTAAAAAGGTTAATTAATTAATTAAAGTGATTTAATTAATTAATTAAATATTAATAAAATGAAGTCACTTTGGAGGGACAAGGAGAGAAAAAAGTATAAAGGAAAGGCAAGGGCCTCTTCTCATTTCGTTCATGTATGATCATATTTTGATATCTGGCTTTTAGCTAGTGAGCCCAGCATTGGGGGTTTTGAGGGTTTTGACTTAACAAACCCCAGAGGACAATTCGGTGGTGAAAGATTCCACCTAGCTTGTCCCAAGCTTGGTCTCAGAGATGAAATACTCTCCCACACCATTCTAGTTCCATATCTACTCAGTTGCAGGAGGATTCTACATCAGTTGCAGGGTTAGAGAGAGAGAGGGCACACCAACTAGGGTTTCCAGCAAGAAGGGTGCACCATTCATTGAGGGAGGATTCATCCTAGCTGAGGAGAGGTGATTTTGGGAATTCCAGGTAATGGGTTTCCCTTGTAGGTGTTATAACATTATTCTTGGTGGACTCTGAAGGTGTTTTGGTGGTGGATTCATCAGTATTGAGAGTGGGAAGATTTCCCAAGAGGAGGGTGCACCACATCTTGGAGGATAGCTAGATCTAAAGATCTAGCAGGTATTTGGCCTAGTTGAGAACTTGGGTTTTTAGTGTCGTGCCCTGATCTATCATTCTAGTGGATTGGTGGAGCTGTTGGAGGTCTCTAGGAGAGAGGCCAAACTATTAGGGTTTCATCCATCGAGGAGGGTGCACCATACATTGGAGGTGGTTCAGATCCATAGGGTTTGAGAGGGATCTTGGAGATTCGGGCACCTAGGTTGTTCTTGCCATCACCTGATCTACTGTTTGACATATTTCTTGGGGTGATTTGACACATTTGGTAGTAGGGATGAACTTTTGAGGAGCTTCAACATTCCAGCAAGATGTGGCATCATCCAGTTAGGGTTTCTGCACTTCATATGACCAGATCTACCTTGGTATTGGTCTTCATCTCTTATCCAGCCTTTGCAGGATTATTTTATATTGTTGGGAGCTTTTTGTAGCAGCTCATACTTTTATCTTGGATCCATCTATTGATTATTCCAGATTGACATGTTCATTGTAGTAGGTTCCTCTATTATTATGAATAAATTCATATCTGCAGTGTTTTCTCTTGTCTATCTTCTTGTTGATATTACATATGGTTGAGGTATGTTCCATGATTGTATCGTCTTGTTATTTTCTGAAACACATACATAAATCATCATCATAAAACCTAAGGTCGAATTCAAGAGGCCATTATACAAGTAACACATGTAAACACATAGATCACCCAAGTGTTTGACGAAATATCACAACGAGTTAAAGATTTAAAGACACCCAAAACTGTGATGATCCTGGCATAATGGATTGGGATCATTACAGTGGTATCAGAGCCTAGATTCCTACTAGCTAATTGGAATTAGTGCATGCAGAGCCATAGAAGGGTCTTCCATAAGGAGAAATGGATAAGATATACTTTGAGATAATTTACTGTGAGATAAAGTATTCCAACCTTAGCAAGGAAATTAAGGCTCAACTAACCTTCCCACAGTATGTAGCCTTAAGAAATACCATATGGAGTGAAGATGAGATTTTACTCAGGATCATTGGATTGGAGGAATAGAGAGCCAGAGACTATAGAAGGTGGGAAGAACAGAGAGACCCCATGCCCATTAGGAGCACGCAACTTTGCTACAATTGCAAGGCTCCTTGGGAACCAGATCATAGGTGTAGGGGTAAGGATCAGAAGCACACTATTGAGGCACACTATGACAGGGATGATGAGGTGTGTGAGGATGGAGAGATAGATGTTGATTCAGATCAGTCTAATGATGAGAGTGACTCTTTCACAAAGGCTAGTGATAGTGACTCTACCTCAGAGGCTAATGATGGTGACCCTTGCACAAAGGCTAGTGATGCTTGCACGCTTGAGGAGGATAGTGACCCTTGCACATTGGAGGAACAACTAGATGTATAGGATGATAGTACTGGTGTCTCAGCAGACATATCACATACCATTGATGACCCTACACCTCAGCAGAGTGGTGAGGATTCACACGTGTTAGAACCTACATATGACCAACTTCTTATGGTGGTCGTGACACATCTTTCGTCGTTTCAGAAATCCATGATAGCCATGTCATAAGAGGATATTAGTGGCATGTAATATATGATGGAGGATACTTATGTGAGGGATGCACACCATGGACACATGGACCCACATATCTAGGAGGAGACACAGGACGTGCATGTAGTTGATCCTATACTTACAGATCAACATGAGGAGATTGAGTCACATATTTTGGAGACTCCATTAGTTGAATAGATTATGGAGACTGACAGGTTTATGGAGCACTTATTTCCAAGATCGGCCTGCATGGATGAGGATGCACTCTTTAGTATTCAAGATGACCATAGCATGTGTCTGGACATAACTATATGGGATCCAGGTGCAGATGATAGTAGCAGGTTGAGTGTAGAGGAGGATACAACTGCTTACATTAGATACAGTAGGATTTAGAGGGAGCTAGCAGTTGAGGATGATGTGCAATTATGTATGGGTAGACCTAGTGGCACAGTAGACATCAAACAGTTCAACACTTTATCATCTACAGGGAGCGTTGTTGAGGATGCTACAATCATTTCCCATTTGATAATGGAAGTGATAATTTGTCATGGTTGATTTCATTACTAAGCTGCCCAGAACAATGAAGCAACATGATTCGATCATGGTGGTGGTGGATAAATTAACTAAGACAATGCATTTTATTCCAGTAAGGACTACACACAAGGAAACAAATATTGTAGAGATCTACATGAAAGAAATTTCTAGAATGCATGGAGTTCCTAAGGAAATAGTTTTAGATAGAGATCCAAAGTTTACTTCAAAGTTTTGGAAAGGCTTGTTGAAGGGATTTGGGACAAATCTAAATCTTAATACATCGTATCACTAATATTCATATGGGAAAACAAATAGGACTAATAAAATAATTGAGGACATGCTTAGAATGTTTATGATGGATTAGCCATCGAAGTGGGAGGATTATATTCACTTAGTCGAATTTTCTTCCAATAATGGGTATCAATCCTCATTGAAAATGAGTCCATTTGAAGCATTGTATGGAAGAAAATGTAACACACCCGTGAGTTGGGATAATCCAGTAGACATAGTAGTTGTTGGGCTAGATTTGTTAAAGGAAATAGAAGAGAACATAACAAGAATAAATAAAAATTTAAAGGCTTCCCTATATAGGTAGAAAATCTATGCAAACAAGAATATAATGTTTAGATATTTTAAAGTGGGAGAACATGTGTTCTTAAAAGTGAAGGTGAAAATATGTTTGCTAAGATTATGAAGTTTCTTGAGGTTGGAAACAAGATATTGTGGGCCTTTTGAAATATTAGAAAAGATACAGTCAGTTGCATACATGCTAGCATTTCCTGCATCCATGAGAGTGCATAATATATTTCATGTATCATTATTAAAAAAATATGTTCTTGAATCTAACCACATAATTGATTGGAATGTGATCCAAGTGGAGCACGAAGGGGATTTTCAGGTGGAACCAGTACGCATCTTGGACCAGAAGGTGAAAATGCTCAGGAATAAATCCATAGGGTTGGTAAAGGTTCAATGGACCTACTACAGTCCTGAATATGCTACATGGGAGCATGAATACAACATGCATGAAGAATACCCACAATTGTTTGTCAATTTTGAAGAAAACAGATTCCAAAACTCCTTTTTGAGCAAGTAGAGTTTCAGAACCACATCTTAGAGTCCTAGCCAACTGCACTGGGGACCCTGATAAAAGAATGGCTCATTCCTTGGCTTAATATTGGTAAATGAATTCTATATTCCTTGGATTATCCCTAATAAAATAATGGTTCATTCCTTGGGTTGACGAGTTGAGAGGAACATGATATTATGGTTGGAACTATTGTTGGAGTTGTAAATATGTAGAATTTTATTGTGATGTAAATTTTCATATATTTATATCAACATAGTGTGCACCAAGGATGATGCACAATTGTAGGGGTGTTGATCCATATTTTCGATTGGTCTAGTATTGACATTCAACCACTCTTATGATTTATTTTACATTTTTCTTAGTTTATTTTTCTTTACTTTTCTTCTCTTACATAAAAAATCCTCAAAGCACTTAATCGTTTTTCTTCAAACGATGTGGATGTGGAGCTTCATATAAATGCTTAAATATTTTTTGAACTACTAAGGTACGAAACCCCACATTCACCAAGATTATTACTTCATTTCCATTTTAATTTTATTTTGGTACTTAGTTAAAATTCAAGAAATGAAAATGCAGAGCCACATACCATCCCTAAATATTTTCCTAAGATTCCACCTGCACAAATCCGTAGGTGTTCATCCAATTTCCTTTGTTAACTTTTTTTTTTCATACTCATCCATATTTCTCATTCTGGAGCGAATATCCTTACTCCTAATCATTATGAATCATACGTCCACAACCCCACAAGTATGCATTTCTCCCAACACTTAACTGTATTCTTGAATCTCATTGCGGTCATCGTCACCCTTTCCCAAAGATTGTTTCACAAGCGTTTAACCTCGCAACCCCACAACTACGCAACTTTGCATTTCGGTACCATTTCCCATACATCATTTTACACCTCAATACTATTTATGATTGAATCCGCCAGGACCGAAATGACAACCTCACGAGGATATAAATCCTCCTGCATTTTTATAGAGGTGGTACTCTCTGTTTTATGATAATATTTGAATTCTAGATTTCCAAAATAACATAGGACTTTGAGAAAGTCCACCATGGTACTTGAAGAAATATAAAAGTTGCAGAAAATAAAATGTTTTATTTTAAAGAGAATTCCTGAGAGATGACCATGAACCCCATACATCACACATTTGAAAACATAAGAAAAATTTCCTCACATCCATCATAGTTAAACTAAATATTTCTGATCACACATAAAAATAAAAGAAAATGGTTTGTATGCATAAGAGAACTTTAATAGAGTAGACACATGTGGAACTCAAATGAATAAAATGATAGATCAATCTCAAATATTTTATAGTCAAAACTCAGAGTTATAAAACACTGTCAAAATTCATCCCGAATTAGTTCTCTTGGGATTTCTAAAAAAATATTGAAGTCTGTTACAAAGTTTTGAAATTAAAATGCATTTGTCTTGAGTACTAGGATTTGGGCTCTCGCAGACCATAAAAGTAAATATAAACAAGAAGCGAGATGTGGAGAGAAGATGGTTGGCGAAGGCAGAGTAGAAATCCCTGGAAAGAAGACAGAAAGAAGTTATCATATTTTGGTTAAAGCTTTCTTGTCAAAGAAGCAAAGTAACTGGATGAAAAAATGATCAGAAAGCAAGATGAGATCAACATAAAATTACTATGATGGTATCTCTTGTCTTTAATTTCTTGATGTTGTCCTTTTATTCTCCTCGTTGACAGTTATAGGAACCGTCTCAACCGTTATTTCTTGGCCTTCTTTAGTTAATTTATCAATTGCCTTCTTAAACCAATCTTCAATGTAACTTTTCATTGGTGCAACATTTATTTTATGCCTAATTTTGATATTAAACAATTCACCTTCTAAATATCTTAGGTCATGAGAAATGCCATGGATTTCCTCCTCAATATCTTGATTTTTCATAGAATAATCAAGCAACCAATTATCTATCTCTTATTCTCCATATTCAATTATGCCATTAAATTTCTCAGCTGATAATCCTTTTAATATATCCACTTGTTCATCGAATTGCTTCCTTGTCATAAAAATTGAATTGAGAATTAATTTAGGATCTTACACCTCATCAGTGCTTCCTGCCAAGTCTATCTCTGTGAGCCTTTTGAATAATTCTTCTCTTTTCACTATGGCTTCATTGCATGCTTGGATAATGTTATTCAAATTCTTGATATTTTATTTCCAACGAGCATTCAATTGTTTAATTCGACTTGGAGAAGGCATATCATCTTCTCTCCTTTTCAATTCTTTCATGCTTGAGACTTTTATCCCAAATGGTAAAAAAACGTCTGTGTAGAATCCTTCTTCATTCTTTAAAACATCTTGGATATATTCATGAAATGCATGTCCATTGAGCTGAAAGAAACAATATTTTTTTATACCTCCCTGATCCAGGTGGATATCGGGGGCCACCCACCTTTTCCAAATGGCTCAAAACAGTTTTTTGGCCATTTTGGCAATTTACTATTTTTAGCAGGTTTTAACTTCCAGGGCCATTTTGAGGGCCTAAATGAAGGTTTTTTGAGATAGAGGTTCTCAATGATATTCGAAGGCATGATTGAGACCCCAAAATGAATCTCCTCGACGATACCTTTCCAACGAGCTATCACACGCCTAAAACGGAGATCGTATGCAAAAGTTACGACCCCGGGAAGTTGATGCACCAACTTACCCAAACGGGGCCCACATG
>ML785245.1:366539-410137 GCA_009831015.1 Picea engelmannii
TATCCCTCCCTTTACATTTGGAAGCTGTAGCTACCTTTGGAAGTCATTACTTCCCTTGAACAAAAACTATTGATTATTTCTCATATATTGTGCATGGTGTATTGTGGTGTATTGATGTAACTCTTATACTATTGTTCATTGCTTATTGAATATAATTGAATGGTTTAAGTATAAGTTGAAAAATGTTTTTAAATTGTACTTGATACTGATTCACCCCCCTCTCAGTATCAACAGATCCAACCTACAACCATGGTACTTCTAGAATCGAGGTAAACTTGGTAAAATACCCATACGAAGAATTTTCTTGGTTATTTTCCTTTATTCGTGGATTGGAATATACTATGCTTGTAACAAGAAATGTCATATATTCTTTGCATTATTCCCTACATGAAAAATCTATCATCGATTGGGGTTATCTCATTCCAAGTGAAATTTATTTCTAGTTGAATAACCTCAAAAAGACCCATAAATTCTATATGTCTTCTTACCTAATTTTCTCCATTGCTTATGGCCATGTTTTTTAAAATTTGCCTCACACAAAACATGTGGATTTTAAGTTATATATATTTTATGTGTGGTATTCAATTTTGTACAGACATAAATCCCAATACTATTTTTACCCTGTTCAAAACAATTTCATCTTAGAATTCAAAAGGTTAATATTTGGATAGAGCACATCAAGACTATCCTTAGAAGCAACTTCCTTCCCCACTGGAAAAGGGATTTATGAGTTGTCTGAAGAATTCACTGTAATTATAGTATTTGGGAGTAAGGATAAAACTTTCCTCTTACTATTTTATACATTAGATAAACTATTTGTTGAAGAAGTATGCAGGTAATACAAAACTTGGGTTTGTCTCGTCCATGGAAAAAGGAAAAAACAATGGAAAATTGGGCATTGCATTGTTAAACACATAACTCACCTAAATGAGTTGGTAGAACATCATGAAAAAATGGGTTTGAAGGAATCCAAACTTGTCAAAGGTTTTGACCCAGATAGAAAATTCATTACACATATACAATTAGTTGGGTATGCTTCACACTTTATCAGAATTGAGCAATTCCAAGAAGGTGGTGGAGATAATTTGGATCTCTAGGAACTAACGACCTACTAAAATTTAGATAATACAAGAGAAGTAAATAGTAAAATGAGGGATACAAACAACATGAAATAGAGTCAACAAATCAAAACCCTAAATCACCGACAATTTCTCAAAGAAGCACTCCATCCAGAATGAAAATTATAACCCGTTGAATGGTTACCAGAAAAACACCAATTGGAGGCTCATATGACGATGGAGATAAAAACCCACCAAGGAAAATCCTTGACAAAACACATGTTGCACAAACTGCTATGAAAAGAAAAAGAAATTTTTCATCAATGGAAACAAACGTACCAGAAGAACAAGAAATTCCCCATGCTATGGACGTTGGCGAAATCATTGAAGAACCTGACTAGTTTGCACAAAGGTTGTTAGAGACGAGAGAAATAGCCGATGTTATTATGACTTAGGATCCCAAGATATTTTAAGAGGAGTCTGTCACTCTGCACCACACAACTTACAATTGTGAAACCAAAAATTTACTGTTAGAAAAAGTTAATACCAAGAATAAAAATTTATCTGAACGATGGAAATATTCTATTTACTTGGATGGAGTATCACCATATGAAATTTCATATTTTCATGGAGCTACTAGATATGCATTAAAACAATGAATTGAAAAAATGGAAAGAGAGAATTTGGAACTAAAGAAAAGAGTAAAATAACTAGAAGTTTCTCTAGTACCAGCACCATTGTTCCCAGAACCTTTAAGTTCTATGCAACCTATACTTGAATTGGAGGATATCCAAAAAATAAGTATGAAATAAAAAGGCTCGTCAAGTTTATTGCAGGTTGTAAGAAAGTATGTTGGTGATGCCATACAAAAATGGGTTGGTATAATTCAGGAAATTTTGGATCTTGCCCAAAATATTGCTAGCTTTTCCTCTAGAATAGATAATTTCAAATAATATCTACAGAAAGATTTGGATAATGATGAAAGATTTTTCAAGGAATCTATAAGCACATTTTAAGCTAAAGTTTCCAGTTTAAATGAAGCCCTAATAAAGGAACAAAACTTCCTTCTCCTTATCGTATGAAACAAATTAATGCCTATTGGTTAAGTAGAATTAAAGAGTTAAGATAAATGATAAATAAAACTGAGGCCCTAAGGAATAAAAAGAGTGATTTATTTCTTAAGCTTGTGGGTCTTACCAAGGAATTAGATGGTCCTGATTGATTGATGGATACCATGATCTTAACCAAATAATATTTAATGGGACAACTTGAAGCATTAAAAGTTTATTGGGCTAATGAATTTACCAAAAGAACATAATTTTATGAGGATGAAGTTGAAATATGGTTGGCTTGATATATCAACATAAATGATGAGGTAAGCGACATATTGCATCAATTAGATATAGACCTAAGGGAATTCAAAAGGCAATCATTCGAGATTAAAACCAAACATGAAATCACTGTGGCACCTTTGAGAGAGTGCATTGAGGAATGGTTGAAAACATAGTTAACTGAAATCACTGAACTAGGGAATCAAGAAACAGTGAGAGCAGTTATTCCACCTCAACCACTACAAATGTCTATAAAGGAGCCAACTGCAAGCAATTGAGGATATGAGATTTCTCCATCATAGTGAGTTGAACATACACTTTACTCTTCATTTTTTCTTCTGTCCATTTCCCCTATAATCATTTATCACTTTTCCTTGGTATACATGGTTTTTTGTGGGATTTAGGTTGATTCTTGGTGTTTCTTCTCTTATCTTCCAAGTCTTTTCATTTTATGGTCCGCGGGAGCCAATCCCAATCCTCTTTGAAGGGAGAACACATTTAATTTCTGTAAAGACATTTACTTTATATTTAAAGACTCATTATTATTTTTGAGACTCCTAGAGAGCTACTTGGGATACTACATTGTTGTATTCTCAAAGAATTTGACCATAAGCTTGAGTTACCAAATTTTCTATCTATCATAATATTTTTGGCGCTTTATTGAAATATAATTTAAAGCTCTCTTTTATTTGTGGTCCATTTATTGTTCTCTCTATTTGTGGTATTGTTAAATGTTCTTATGAATGATGTGATGGATATATCGGTCCTTTATATTATGTATGCATCTTAGTTATTCACATTGTATATATTGTACATATGAGTTTCTTTTAACACTTGGTCCCAAATCTCAGGGGTTGTTTTCCTTGAAATGTGAGTGTAAATATTAAGTCTGGTCCTTCTCAGACTTTGCTTTGTTTCGTTTTATTTTCTTGGAATCATAACAACAAGAGGAGTACCAACTCTCTAAAAACACAGGGGGATTCATATCCTCATGAAGTTGACCTTGAGATCGTAAAATAGTATTTTAGATCAAATAGGGGAGGAGGAATGTAACATCCCCACTATAATCCACGATTTAATTAATGCTTAATGTAGATATAGTATTTGGCTACGACCAAGTGATGTAATATGCAAATTGTATTTCTGAATGTTAATAATAAAATGCGATGCACTTTTCTAAGGGTACATGGAAAAATATCGGGGATAAACTAATCCACAAGAGAGGGGAGAGTCTAGAATAATGGTCAAGAGGGGTCCAAGGGGGAATTACTCATGTATATTAATTCAACCCATTTTCCTAAATTTTCTATTGGTATATGAACCTTCTAATTTCAGATTGAGTGTCCCCAAAGCCAATCATTGAATACATGTAAGAGGGTGGGTGTGATAAGTCACATAGTTATTGGGCACATGGGGGTTGAGTACAATCATCTTGGGGAAGTGTGTGAGTCAAGAAAGCAAGCCAAAGGAGAGGAAATTCATATGGGTTGGGACAACAATTTTACACATTCAGTTTTTGGGGCATGAGAAGAAAGTAGAGAGAAAGAAAGAGAGCTTGGATTTTGAACAACCATGGAGAGAAAATTATAGAGCCGGCTAGAGCATATTTGGAGAATTTTGGAGCTGATGTTTGAAGAGCCAGGTTGTTAGGCATGAAGAGTGAACTCCTGTGTGAGTTGCATTATAACACCAAGTGTTTGTTGTTGTTTTTCTAGTTGTTTTTCAAGGATGGAAATTTATATTAAAATGTAGAAACTTGGTCTAATTGTACTAGTCCTTAATATGCAAATGTCTAAGAATTTTATATAGTTTCTATAAAATTTTGGCGATTTTCAAGGTAAAAAATTTTATTCTATGGAATTTGGCCGAATCATTTTTAGAAAAAATGGAAATTAGTGAATCTTTTTTTGGGAAAAACCATGGAAAACTAGCCCAATGAAGAAATTTATCCCCTACAATCATCTGTGTTGTTTTTCCTAACAACAAGATACCTTGAGTTCCCAGCTGAGAGATTCCTATTTACCCATTCCAGAGAGACCCTGATAAATGAATGGAATGCTTGAGGGACTGAGATCAATGAAGGAGTACATTCAATGGGTTGGGCAGCTCAAGAGGAAGAGGGATGGTGGAAAATCAGGATAGTTGTAGGAGAATACCAGTGGGTTGTGAGTTTTATGAGTTGTGAGTGGATAGTGAGAGACCACCCTCTTTTGTGGATTACTAGCTTAAGCTCAGGGGTGACTTATTGTTGATATTTGGAACAATAATTCTATGCTTGGGAGGAACACCCTCCCCAAGTATCTTGTTGCACATATATTTTGAAAAATACGTGTTTTATCTTATTGTTGTATTTTATTTTTATGAGTTAAATTGTTGTGCATAAACTCTAAGTATTTGGGAATGAATTATATGTTATTTTTTTGAATTATTAAGATGCATTTCATCTCTATTTTAAATGGTTGTATATGCATGCAATTAATAATAATAATAATAATAATAAATTAAATATGTATGAAAATCTAGCTGGAAGCTACAAGAATTTATTTAGATAACAAAAAATTTAATTTTAAGAGTATTATGCATCATAATGTCCCTCGGTTGGGCTAGGGGACATTACACTTATGCTATTTACTTATAACTTCAATTTATCTCCCAATTTCACCAATATAGGTAATACCACACAGGTAAGGTATGCGACAAACCCCTTTCTGTAGGTTAGTTCCAAGGGGTCATTTACAAATTTTAGGAGGCTCTTGAGAGTACAAAGTGGTTGATTTTTTTTTTAATTTTCTTCTTTCTCAAGATTGTGGTAATCTTTGAAGTACCTTGTATATAAGGAATCATTAATTTATGTTCTTCTTAAAATAAATCATCAAGCTCATGAGCTTCAGGGATCTTACTAGCCTTCTGAAAGGCATTCTGAACTTGTCATTCCTTGTAACCTCTATTCTTGAAACTATTTATTAAGTGGTGCTTTTCCCAATTCAGGTCTTTCTCATTTGATATTCTTAGGGATCAAGTAACAAGAGTGTTGATAACCCCTACGTTTTGGTAGGGGTGATGATGGGAATTGGAATGATAATATTTCTTAGTGTGGGTTTTCTAACTATACACATGATATGCTAATGAACCATCAACCTTCCTAGAGATGAGAATGTCTAAGGATGAAATATCATTTTTTTTCTTCGAATTCCATTGTGAATTTCATATGTTTGGATTGAATATTTATACTCTCAACAAATTAGTAGAGGTATTGTTTACCATGTGGCTACTTTAGATTAGTGTCATCCATATTTCTAACCCATAAATTAGGTTTAAGGGGGGAGGATTCAAGGGCCTTGCATTCAAAATGTTCCATATAAAGATTCATATAGCAATGTTATTGGGGAAAGTGTTGACCCCATAGTAAATCCAAATATATGTTCATAAAAATCTCTTTGGAGACTAAAAAATGTTGATCAAAGACATATCTTGACTAACAACCTAGTTGTCTGACAGTTAGTGACTTTCCTTCAAACCTTGTTGATTATCATAAAGCTTTGTAGAAGAATCCCTAGTTCTAAGGAAGAGGGGTTATTTTTGTTACCCCATGTTTCCCATGTTTCAACCCTACCACTATATCTATGACCAAAATGCAATTTGAGTCACCTCCAAAATCTATGACTACACTTTTGGAATTTCTTGGTCTTTGAAGCTATCAATAATACCTTGGGAAGATAATTATAAAAAAATATTGATTGGAATAGGTCTGATTTATTTACTGATGATCACTTATGTGTTGAGATCAACATCAACTAGGGAGACAAGATGATACTAAAAAGGGAAAATTCTCAACGGAGTTAGGTTTTCAATTATGAGAATACAATTTTTTGGTGTCAATTATACCAATGGATATGATATCTTCAAGATTCTTGTCCCCAAATGAGAGCTCACCCGAAAAGGGAAAAGACCACAAACAAAAAACAAAAATATGGGAATCATGTGATTAATTGTTATCTAATGATGAAGATGATCAAAATGTAGAAAACCAACAAACACCACTTAGAGTGAAGGATATCAATGCTTATCCAAAAGTGCAGATTGAGGAATCAACTCTCCCCTCAGAGGGTATAGAAGAAGACAAGAATATCGAGAAGAGAGAAAGAAACACATTTTTATGTCCACACAATGCAAAATTTTCAAATCATGATACCAAATGAAGGTGCTCTTAAATGTGGTAATAAATATCAAAATGTGAAACTCCAAATGAGTGACTATTTCCTCAAATTATTATTGTTTTTCCATTGAAATGAGATGTTGTGATGTAGTTATGGTAGTAAAATGATTTCAAACATTGGGCCTTATTACAATGGATTTCAAGGAGTTATAAATGCATTCAATAATGATAGACATAAACACACCCTCAAAGGTCTCCAAGTTAGTTCGCCATAAATTGTCATATCTCATTGTATGGAAAATATCCTAAAGAAATATCACTAAGGAATTATTCCGCAATTCAATGTCATCCAACTTATGGATAAATCCCCATGGGAAATTAATTTTGATTTGTAGATGTATTGTATCAACATCAGTAGGTCTTTGAAATACACCACAACTTACCTCCCTTGCATGAAGAGCATAATTTATTACAAGAAACCAACCACCAATGTGCACCCTTATTGCCATCCTTTTGCAAAAAAAAATGAAATTGAAAACCTAATTTATGAATTGTAAGATGTCAAAGTCATACATCATAGTTTTATCCCCTACTCCTCCTTGATGTTCATGGTTTTGAATAAATAACTCAATTGGAATGTTTTTGGACTTCCATTCCATTAACAAATTAATGATCAAAGAAAAATTTACCATTCTCATCATTGATGACCTCTTAGATGAGTTTCATGGAGAATAATTCTTCACTAAAGTTGATATTTGTTTTGGTTATCACCAAATTTATATGAAGTAGTATACATTCCTAATAATACCTTCAACACACATGAATGATATTATGAGTTTCTTGTGATTCCCTTTGCTGCTTCCAAAGTGGAATATCTAGGTCACATTGTCAGTTAGGATGGGGTGTAGGTTGACCCCAAGAAAATTGAAACAATGAAAGAATAGCCACACCCAAAGAAATTGAAAAGAATGTGTGGTTTCCTTATTTTTACTAGCTATTGCATAATTTTTTTGCATATATATGGTAGAAATGTTTCCCAATTAAAATCTTTGCTAAAAAGATTGCCTTTTTCTAGAATGATGCAGTCAAGCTAACATTCCATGCCTTAAAGTGAGATGTTTGTACTACCCTAGTCTTAGTCATGCCAAAATTTACTAATATTTTCATCATGGAATGTAATTCCTCAAGAAAACGTATTGGGTCAATGTTGATGCAAGAGGGGTGACCATTGGTGTTCACTAGTAAACAATTGTCTGATAAAAACTTGCGTAGGTTTGCATATGTGAAAGACATGATGTTTGTCCTTCACAAAGTAGACATGAGGTACTTTTTTGAATAGTGCTTGTCTTTTCTTGAGTAGCACAAGTGGGTCACTAAGATGTTAGTATATGGTTATGAGATAATCTACAAGAAGGGAAAAAATAATGTCATGGTTGATGCCTTATCATGTAAATATGAGGAGAAAGGGTCCCAATTTTCCTTATCCAATGATGGATTTTATTGCTGAGGTTTTCCAAGAATGGTTGACTAATGCCAAAGTAGCTCAACTCATCCAAAAACTACATAAGGCCCCAACCGCCCTCTAATGTATAATTGGAAATATGACACCTTAATGTATAAAGAGAATATTTTTTTAGTCTAGCACTTTGGTTTAAAATCATAGGTGTTAGTAGAATTTCATTCCTCTCTCCCCATAGGTCACTCTAGATTTTAGAAAACATATGAAAAGGTTAAGTGCTAAATATATTGGGATGACATGAAGAAGGACATATGTACATTTGTATCTAAATGTGACACATATAAATGAAATGAGGGTGAAGCAATGAAGATCCCTAGAACATTTCAATCCATATTGATCCTTATCACCATTAGGGATAACATTTCCATGGACTTTATAGTTGGGCATCATAAAGAAATAAAAAAATCTATCATCATGATGGTTTTTGACCATTTTTCTAAATATGCTCAATTTTGTGCCTTCAAATCATGTTTAAGTCGTCCACCATTCCACAAACCTTCATGGATAATAATTTTAAATTACATGGCATTTGTGATTCCATCATGATGGATAATGGTACCTTCACCAACAAATTACGACATGAGTTGTTTAAAGTATATTGCATTGTTGGCCACCATTTCGGTGAATAGATAAAAGTCAACAAAGTATTACCATTTTACCTTACATTTCAAAACTTCTTGGCCTAAAACATTCATCCTTAATTAAAAATATTGTTCCAAGGAATGTTTTCCTCTCCCCTCAACCTAAGTATTTATCTAGCTTCACCTTATCTTGGGGTTCCACCAATTTAGATTAGTGTCATCCATATTTCTAACCCATAAATTAGGTTTAAGGGGGAGGATTCAAGGTCCTTGCATTCAAAATGTTCCATATAAAGATTCATATAGCAATGTTATTGGAGAAAGTGTTGACCCCATAGAAAATCCAAATATATGTTCATAAAAATCTCTTTGGAGACTAAAAATTGTTGATCAAAGACATATCTTGACTAACATCCTAGTTGTCTGACAGTTAGTGACTTTCCTTCAAACCTTGTTGATTATCATAAATCTTTGTAGAAGGATCCCTAGTTCTAAGGAAGAGGAGTTATTTTTGTTACCCCATGTTTCCCATGTTTCAATCACTATATCTATATCTATTACCAAAATGAAATTTGAGTCACCTCCAAAATCTATGACTACACTTTTGGAATTTCTCGGTCTTTGAAGATATCAATAATACCTTGGGAAGATAATTATACAAAAATATTGATCAGAATAGGTTTTATTTATTTACTTATGATCACTTATGTGTTGAGATCAACATCAAATAGGGGGACAAGATGATACTACAAAGGGAAAATTCTCAATGGAGTTAGGTTTTCAATTATGAGAATACAATTTTTTGGTGTCAATTATACCAATGGATATGACATCTTTAGGATTCTTGTCCCCAAATGAGAGCTCACCCGAAAAGGGAAAAGACCACAAACAAAAAACAAAAAGATGGGAATCATGTAAGTAATTGTTCTCTAATGATGAAGATGATCAAAATGTAGAAAACAAACAAACACCACTTATGGTGAAGGATATCAATGCTTATCCAAAAGTGCAAATTGAGGAATTGACTCTCCCCTCAAAGGATATAGAAGAAGACAAGAATATCAAGAATATAGAAATAAACACATTTTTATGTCCACACAATGCACAATTTTCAAATCATGATACCAAATGAAGGTGCTCTTAAATGTGGTAATAAATATCAAAATGTGAAACTCCAAATGAGTGACTATTTCCTCAAATTATTTTTTTTTCCATTGAAATGAGATGTTGTGATGTAGTTATGGTAGTACAATGATTTCAAACATTGGGCCTTATTACAATGGATTTCAAGGAGTTATAAATGAGTTCAATAATGAGAGGCATAAACACACCCTCAAAGGTCTCCAAGTTAGTTTGCCATAAATGGTCATATCTCATTGTATGGAAAACATCCTAAAGAAATATCACTAAGGAATTATTCCCCAATTCAATGTCATCCAACTTATGGATAACTCCCCATAGGAAATTAATTTTGATTTGTATATGTATTGTATCAATATCATTAGGTCTTTGAAATACACCACAACTTACCTCCCTTGCATGAAGAGCATAATTTATTACAAGAAACCAACCACCAATGTGCACCCTTATTTCCATCCTTTTGCAAAAAAAAAATGAAATTGAAAACATAATTTATGAATTGTAAGATGTCAAAGTCATACATCATAGTTCTATCCCCTACTCCTCCTTGATGTTCATGGTTTTGAATAAATAACTCAATTGGAATGTTTCTGGACTTTCATTCCATTAACAAATTAATGATCAAAGAAAAAATTACCATTCTCATCATTGATGACCTCTTAGATGAGTTTCATGGAGAAGAATTCTTCACTAAAGTTGATATTTTTTTTGGTTATCATCAAATTTATATGAAGTAGTAGACATTCCTAATACTACCTTCAACAGACATGAAGGATATTATGAGTTTCTTGTGATTCCCTTTTGTGCTTCCAAAGTGGAATCTCTAGGTCACATTATCAGTTAGGATGGGGTGTAGGTTGACCCTAAGAAAATTGAAACAATGAAAGAATAGCGACACCCAAAGAAATTGAAAAGAATGTGTGGTTTCCTTATTTTTACTAGCTATTGCATAATTGTTTTGCATATATATGGTAGAAATGTTTCCCAATTAACATCTTTGCTAAAAAATATTGCCTTTTTCTAGAATGATACAGTCAAGCTAACATTCCATGCCTTAAAGGGACTTGTGTATACTACCCTAGTCTTAGTCACGCTAAACTTTACTAATATTTTCATCATGGAATGTGATGCCTCAATAAAACGTATTGGGTCAGTGTTGATGCAAGAGGGCTGACCATTGGTGCTCACTAGTAAACAATTGTTGATAAAAACTTGGGTAGGTTTGCATATGTGAAAGACATGATGTTTGTCCTTCACGAAGTGGACATGAGGTACTTTTTGGAATAGTGTTTGTCTTTTCTTGAGTAGCACAAGTGGGTCACTAAGATGTTAGTATATGGTTATGAGATAATCTACAATAAGGGAAAAAATAATGTCATGGTTGATGCCTTATCATGTAAATATGAGGAGAAAGGGTCCCCATTTTCCTTATCCAGTGATGGATTTTATTGCTGAGGTTTTCCAAGAATGGTTGACTAATGACAAAGTATCTCAACACATCCAACCACATAAGGCCCCAACCCCCCTCTAATGTATAATTGGCAATAGGACACCTTAATGTATAAAGAGAATATTTTTTTAGTCTAGCACTTTGGTTTAAAATCATAGGTGTTAGTAGAATTGCATTCTTCTCTCGCCATAGGTCACTATAGGTTTCAAAAAACATATGAAAAGGTTAAGTGCTAAATATATTGGGATGACATGAAGAAGGACATATGTACATTTGTAGCTAAATGTGACACATATAAATGAAACAAGGGTGAAGCAATGAACACCCCTAGGACTTTGCAACCCATATTAATCCTTATAACCATTAGGGATAACATTTCCATGGAATTTATAGTTGGGCATCGTAAATAAATAAATAAATCTATCATCATGATGGTTGCTGACCATTTTTCTAAATATGCCCACTTTTGTACCTTCAACTCATGTTTAAGTCGTCCACCGTTCCATAAACCTTCATGGATAATAATTTTAAATTACATGGCATTTGTGATTCTATAGTGATGGATAATGGTACCTTCACCAACAAATTCTGACAGGAGTTGTTTAAACTATATCGTATTGTTGGCCACCATTTTGGTGAATATATAAAAGTCAACAAAGTATTACCATTTTACCTTACATTTCAAAACTTTTTGGCCTAAAAGATTCATCCCTAATTAAAAATATTGTTCCAAGGAATGTTTTCCTCTCCCCTCAACCTAAGTATTTAGCTAACTTCACGTCATCTTGGGGTTCCACCACTTATGTAGTCTTGAATTTTGTCTGATTTATTATTGTCTTGCTAAAAATTGACAATTTATTTTTCAATGTTCATGATGGTACATGTTGCAAGTGGATTCACAATGAGAACATGGTTACAAGTGGTATGTAGTGGAATTGACATTTATCACTATTTGCATTGTATCTTTTACTAGCCTTGAGAATTTGATGTGTCTTGGCCTTACAACAACATATATTGTTTGAAATTTTTGGCCCTTGGCCACATTCTCCATACATCCCTCCCATTACACATTTTACAAAAGAAAACCTTTAACCCTTAGGCTTGTTTAATACTTACTATACATAATCTTTTTTTAAATATTTTCCTTATGCAACTTTTCATTATCAAAACTAGCCCTACCTTTTCATTATCAAAACTAGTCCTACTAAAAAAACCCAAAAGGCTTCCCCAAACACACATATATATTCTTTATCTATTTTTTCTTTATCAAAACTAGTCCTATCAAAAACCTAAAAAAACTACCCCATACACATATATTTTCATCCACACACACACACACATATATCTTATCTATTTTTTCATTGTGTGTGGAGTTTTATGAAAAATCCAATATTTTGAGTGGACACTCCACTCATCATCAGAGAATTGTCCCAGATTTATATGTCCCTATTTTTTCATTATAAAAATTCACCCTACCAAAAACCTAAAAAGATTGACCCCACACATATATATATGCCAAGACCGAACCCTAATCCAAAACTCAAATTTCGAGCAATAGCCCAAACAGGAAAAACCACATTGCAAGCCAAACCTCAAGCCATAACCCAAGCATTAGGCTCATATGAAGAAGCCCAAGCCTAAGAAAGTGCTCAACACGTTGACTAAGGTAGGGTCGACCTATCAACATAAATTTTGGCAAAAATGTTAACACCATGCATTAGGTGATGAAAAACAGAAAGGCCCTCAGCTTCCTCTGATTTCTAGTCAATTTCCTCCATTCAAGGCATGAGATGGAATGTTGTACAAATGCCAGGTGAGGATTGATCAATGGATTTCAAAGGAGAATCAATAGAGATACTCCTGAGATCATGATCAACCCGCTGATTCTGAGATACTCCTGAGATCATGATGAAGACGTGAACGAAGGATTATCAATTGATAAAATGTGGCTTAATTGCAGTGGTTCAAGCTAATCCAATCCAATCTCCTCCGTGCATCCAATTGTAATACTATTCTGCCACTAGCCACATAGTTTATCATGTTGGAACATAGGAGTACAGACCACCAACTAGTGACATACCATGTGATTGAATATGCACAAATAGACATTAATGGGTCGTTGTACCATCCATGAGGACTCTGGTGGTGACGTTTGTTCTTCTGGCCATTATCAGAGATAGAGAAAGTAGAGAGGTCGTGTGCACTACAGTTATAAACTTTTGTAAGGGAGAGAACGAGCCTTCATCCACAAAGACGCCTACATACGGTCAAGCCATCAATGTATCTTCCAAGCATGCAAGATACAGCTAAAAAAATAGATTGCACACAAAACTATATATGCATTATTATTAATTATTCAATATAAATACAATAGGCTTTGGTTTAAGATAGATAGGCTATCTTAGCCATACAATCCATTTAGTTGAGATAATCTCTCAACCACACACATAAGTAGGAACTAAATCTAACAAATTCATAACCAAACATATCACCTAAAGATTACAATAACTAATACATTCTATGATGATGAATATCAATACTAAGCACAAGACAAGTAGGAGTTAATATCTCCAACACCCTCCATTAACAAATACTTGTTTAGACCTATATTAATCACAAGACAAGTAGGAGTTAATATCTCCAACACCCTCCAACAACAAACATCAACAACACCTGCATCTGATCAAGCCATCAATGTATCTTCCAAACACCCAATATACATCAACGCTCTGAGATCTAAATGTATCTTCCAAGCACCCAACATACATCAACGCTCTGAGATCTAACGACGCCTGCATATGATCAAGCCATCAATGTATCTTCCAAGCAGCCAACATACATCAACTCTCTGAGATCCAAAGGATCAAAATGACTATAAACTGCCCTTGTCCAAGTCCAGCATGAGCATCAAGATTATCTTCCATGCTACACACATCCTACCAATATCAATGCAAGAGAACTTGATGTTTGTAATTAGGGATGATTTTCTGATCTCGATTTACGTAGAAACACAATGAAATATATAAATACACATAAACACAAAGATGCAGTGGAAATAAGACTTCATTTCATTAATAACAAATGACTAAAAAGTGCTTACAGACAGAATGGAAATAAACTAGCTAGGGCACTGGTAGCTTATCTCTGAGAAGAGATGTGGCGGCTACTGGCCTCTGAACTGCCTGTTACAATGAGGCTCAAAGGCCTATATATTACTAAGAAACAATGGAAAACACTAAACATCCAAAAACCTAACCCTAGGAGATGAAACGCCAGAATATGGGCCCCATTGGGGTAAATTGGTATATCAATTTCCCGAGGTTGTAACTTTGGCATACTATCTTTGTTTGACGCACATGATACATTGTTAGAAAGATCTATCCGAGGACTACATTGCTGATAGAGAATATCGAGTCTAGAACGGACTCATATTTGCCGAAGCATTCATGCCCAAAAAATGTCGTTTAGTGCCTCAAAACAGCTCCGAAAGTTCAGGACCCGAAGAACTGCTAAAAATAGTAAATTGTGCTACAATTAAGGAAACTAAAAAAATGAAAGAAACAATGGTGTGGGTCCAAGTGGAATAGGTGGGTGGCCACCAATATCTACCTGGATCATTCCTCCCCCCTTAGGAAGCAATGGTCCCCATTGCGTTGAGTTCCTCCATGAGATGAGGAAACTTCTGTTGAACTTGGTCCCTGGTGAGCCACTTGCCCTGGTGAAGGAGTTGGCCTGCTTTGACAACTCAATATAGCTGGATCCTCTGTTGGCAAGTGTTCTTGATCTGTGTGTCCATAATTCGATTATTTGTGGCTTGTTCCATGCAATATGGGTTTAACTCTTTTGGTGTGAGTTGTTCTTCCATGTCAGATGTGTCTAGTAGAGGTGGAAAGTAGGGCTGAAGGCGGTCCACATTGAACATTGGGTGCAGACCAAGGAATGGTGGAATATCGAGCTCAAAGGCATTGTCCCCTACAACCTTGGTGATGGTGTATGGTCCATATCAGAGCGGGTGAATCTTGCGGTAGGGTCCAGCGAGGCGCTCCTTTTGCAAATGTAGCCACACTTTGTCATCCACCTGGAAGTTGTGTGGCACTCGATGTTGATCATGTTGTTGCTTGTACTTAGCATTGGCTCTGTCCAAGATGTCATGAACTTGTTGGCAGATGTGTTGAATGCGTTCAATGAAGTTGTTTGCCTTGTTAGCCTCAGACTGGACATGGGCTGAATCTTCCCAAGTAGCCGCAAATGGAATGGCTACGTCAATGGGACATAGTGGCTGGAATCCCAAGCCCACTATAAAGGGGTTGTGGCTAGTTGAGCTATGGAGAGCCCGGTTGCAGTTGTGTTGTACATAGGGGAGGCTCTCATCACATGTGCGTGGATTCTTTGAGTTGTACATGCACAGAATGTGTACAATCATCTGGTTGACGACCTCTGTTTGGCCATCAGTTTGCAGATGGAAAGTTGTGGACTTGGTGAGCTTGGTGTCTAGCATCGACCAGAGGCTGAACCAAAATGTACTGAGGGACCTGTTGTCCCAATCTGAGATGATAGACTGTGGGATCCCAAAGTGAACCCACACTCATTCAAAAAAGAGTTTAGCAATGGCTTCTGCTGTGATATTCTTCTTGCAGGCCATCATAATGGACATCTTCGAGAATCGGTCGACGACCACAAAAACACAGTCATTGCCATGCTTAGTAGAAAGAAGGCCTGACATGTAATCCATAGAGATGGATTCCCAAGGTTGACTGGGGGTAGGAAGCAGAGTATAGAGGCCTTGCTTTTTGATGGTCGGTTTGGCAATGGCGCAAGCAGTGCAGGACTTGATGTACTTCCCGACATTCTGTCGAAGGTTCAGACAATAGAAATACTTTTGTAGTACTGCCATGGTTTTCTCGACCCCGAAATGCCCAGCGACCCGACTATAGTGCGCCTCCCAAATCATCTTGGCATGCTCACTTGAAAGAACACAAAGGTGTTCCAGGTGACAAAGCAGGGCATCCTGGAGGTGAAAATTGGGAACTTGCTTACCCTCCAAGAGTGTATTGTATGTGTGGCCAAATTCTAGATCACTTGTGTAGAGAAGCGGCCAATCAGAAGTCTCGTGCCCACAAGAGTTGAGAACAGTGTTTAGCACCACTATGGGTGGTCGACTGAGGCAGTCTGCAATATTATTGGTGTTTCCTTTCTTGTACTTAATGTTCAAATGAAACTTTTGCAGGTATGTGGACCACTTTTGATGGCGATTGTTCTACAACTTCCCTTGTATCTGTATGAACTGCAGGTGTCGGTGGTCTGTGTGGATGACCGTTTTCTTTCCCAAAATGTAATGCTTCCATTGCCGACAAGCTTTCACAATGGAATACATCTCTTTGTCATAAGTGGGATACTTCCGGACTATGTCAGAAAATGTCTCACTATGATATGCCACTGGATGCCCATGTTGAGTAAGAACTACCCCAATGGCATAGTTAGAGGCATCTGTCTCGATCTCAAATGGTTGTTGCAAGTCTGGTAATGTGAGCACTGGTGCAGAGAAGAGGCGATGCTTCAACTCCCCGAACGCCTTCTGTTGAGATTCGGAAAAAAAGAATTTTTCTTTAGCTCCTCCCTTGGTGACTTGACTCAAGGGCCAAGTGATATGAGAGAATCCCAACACAAACCTACGTTAGAAATTGGCAAGACCTAAAAAGCTGCGGAGCTCTGTTAGGGTAGTTGGGGCTGGCCAATCCCGAATGAATTGGATCTTTGCTGGATCCACATGCACCCCCCGCTCATCAATAATGTATCCTAGATACTGAACCTGGGTCATGCCAAAAGTGCATTTCTCCAAATTGGCACACAACTTGTGTTGTCGCAGTGTTTGGAGGACCTGTCGAATGTGGTGGAGGTGCTCTTCCCAAGTCTGGCTGAAGATCAGAATGTCATCCAAGTACGCCACTACAAATGAGTTGGTGAATGGCTGTAGGATGTCATCCATTAGCCTCATGAAGGTTGCAGGGGCATTCGTCAACCCGAATGGCATGACCAACCATTCGAAAAGGCCCTCCTTGGATTTGAAGGCAGTCTTCCACACATCAGAGGGTTCAATTGGTACCTGGTGATACCCCGACTTCAAGTCGATCCTGCAGAAATATTTCACCCCCTTGAGTTGGTCCAGAAGGTCGTCAATCCGTGGGATCAGGTACCTATTCCGAACAGTGATCTTGTTCAATGTCCGATAGTCAATGCAAAGTCTCCAAGTCCCATCCTTCTTCTGCACCAACACGATCGGGCTCCCACAGGATGATGAACTCGGCCAGATGTGACCTTTCTACAACAGCTCCTGAATCTGCCTCTTGATTTCTTCATTCTCTAGAACAAAGCGTCGATAGATGGGTCCCTTGGGCAGCGGTGCACCTGGGGTCAGATCGATGGGGTGATTGACTTGGCAATGTAAAGGCACCCCTACAGGGGAGGTGAATATGTCATCATACTCCTCCATGACCCTATCCATCTGTTGTTTTCATGCAGCGGGGCCCTGTCTGGAGGTCATGGCCACAATCTTCCTCTTTTTCTCAGGGCGGATCATCAGGAAAACAAATTTCCTGGTTTTGGAAATGAGCTTACTGCATTGTTTTGCAGTAACCAAAGAGATGGTGGTAGGCGGTGCTATCTCCGGTATCCTGTACATCTTATTGCCCAAGGTGACAATAACAGTATGAGGCCTGGACTCATACACAACATGTCGCTTCCACAAGTACAATTGGTCTAATAATACATCAGAAACATCAAGAGGAGCAATTCCACATAATACCTCATCCGTGAAGGGCTTGATGCTGTAGGGAAGGCGACATTGTTGGATGATGCAGAGGTCCCATCCTTGGTGCAACCACCTGATGGTGTATGGTTGTGGGTGTGCTGTGGTCGGCAAGCCCAGCCACTTCACGACCTCTACCGAGATGAGGTTCTTCTGGCTCCCGCTGTCGACAATGAACTGCAACGGGGAACCCTTTATCCACATCTTGGAATGGAAGAGACGCTCTGCCTCCTCTGGATCTTCTAGTTCCTCCTTCTAGATCTTCGTGGTGGCAATGGTGGCATTGGGCTCCGCATTGATAATCTGCTTCCCCCTGTCATTCCCCTTATCGGGTTCTGATTCAGAGTCGGAGCATGCATCCAATTCAGAAGCCTTCAACTTGGCTACCAGTGACTGCTTGGCCCGACACTCACTTGTGTTGTGAGTGGAGCTCATATGGAACTCACACCACTTCCTCGTGTCCTTTTTTGGCTTCGTTCTGTTGTTCTTTGCTTATGGCTTTGGCGGGTTATCCTGGGTCGCTCCACCTTGGCTTGGTCCTTTGTTTTGCGGTTTGGTGGTACCTTTCCCTTGCTTCTGATTCGCAGACCCAAAGTCTCACTTTTTTTGTTTGAACTTCTGCTCAATCTTGGCAGCATATCGGTATGCCACACCAAGCGAGGAGATGTCAAGGAACTCCATTTCCACCTGAATGTATCTGTGCAGACAACTGCGGTACTTTAACACCAAATTTTTCTCTGAATCTTTGATACCCAACTTTGTGCGTAGGGTATGAAACAGATTCGTCATCTCATGCACATCTTGGTCCCTTTGCTGCTGCAGCATAGTCCATTGTATGTATTTGTCCTCATAGCTCCCCACGAGATAATATTGTTCCTTGATGGCATCTCGGAAAGAATTCCAAGTGGGTGTGGACAAGAATAGAGAGGGTTCCCCCTCTCCTTGTTGCTCCGAGTAGGTTTCCCACCAGTCCTTGACATGGGGGGCGACTTTGAGGAGTGCGAAAATAATCCTTTCTCGGTCAGAAAATTCATGAACCGAGAAATATCCTTCTAACAGATTCAACCATCTATCTATGACATCTACATCTATTTGGCCCTCAAATATGGGAATGCCAAAGTTAACTTGTACCTTAAAAGGAGTGGTACCTCCAGAGTGGTTGTTGGATGTCGATGCCCCGCTAGTGGGAATCCGTTGAAGAATCTGGGCAAAGTTGTCCATCATCGTGTTCCTTTGTTTCTCGAGGGCCTCCTCGAGCAACATTTTGATAGGATCTCCTGCTCCCTCGTCTTTATTTTCTTCCCCCATAGGCGGTCATCATGGTTTGCAAGACTAATCTTCCAAAGGTTCAACCAGATCGAGCCCCAACTCCTTATACCCCGACCTTGTTGGGGACAGGCAAAGAAAGATCGAGAACGAGCAGACCACTCTGATACCACTGATCCCGATTTACGTAGGAACACAATGAAATCCATAAATACACATAAATGCAGAGATACAGTGGAAATAAGACTTCATTTCATTAATAACAAATGACTGAAAAGTGCTTACAGACATAATGGAAATAAACTAGCTAAGGCACTGGTAGCTTATCTCTGAGAAGAGATGTGGCGGCTACTGGCCTCTGAACTGCCTGTTACAATGAGGCTCAAAGGCTTATATATTACTAAGAAACAATGGAAAACCCTAAACATCCAAAAACCTAACCCTAGGAGATGAAGTGCCAGAATATGGGCCCTGTTTGGGTAAATTGGTACATCAATTTCCCGGGGTCGTAACTTTGGCATACTATCTCTGTTTGACGCACATGATACATTGTTAGAAAGGTCTATCCGAGGACTACATTGCTAACAACAAATATTGAGTCCAGAATGAACTCATATTTTCTATAGCATTCATGCCCAAAAAACGTCGTTTAGGGTCTCAAAACAGCTCCGGAAGTTCAGGACCCGATGAACTACTAAAAATAGTAAATTGTGCTACAATTAAGGAAACTGAAAGAAACAATAGTGTGGGTCCAAGTGGAATAGGCGGGTGGCCACCAATATCCACTTGGATCATTTTCAAAATAGAAATTTATATTAACATATAAAAACTTGGGCTAATCTTACTAGTTTTTAATATACAAAATGTAAAATGTTTGGGGACAGTTTTGTAGAAATATTCAACTTGATAACTATTTTGTATAGTTTATAAAATTTTGGCAATTTTTAAGGTGAAATAATTTTATTCATGGAAGTTGGACCAATCATTTTTTGAAAAAAAAAATTGACTATCTTTTTTTGAAAAAAAATATGAAAAATTAAACCATTAACCAAATTTAGTCCCTAAAATTTTATTTTTTTATAAGAAACATCTTAAACTTCCAAATAAAACGCATGAATTGGATGTGTGAATTTCCAACTAGCATGCACTTACAATCTTGTGTGTGATGCAATATATTTCATTTCTACTTAATGGAGAAGATTGCACTTGGTATGGAGTCATTTTGGCAAAGGTAAAAAGCTCATCTGATATCTCTATGTTTCTAAAATAGAAAATAATAAATTCATCTTTTAAAAGACAAAATTTTAAATAAGAGATAAAAAAACTATATCTTTATGTTTGTAAAATAGAAAAATAATTAATTTAAATAAAATAATATTATTTTTTAATTTAATTTTATAAATATAGATTTAATTTTTTTAATTTTAATATTTTAATAAAGCTATATTATTTTTCTATAGAACATATCAAATTAAAAAAAAAACAAAAAAAAAAAAAAAATTGAGCAAAATTTTCATATTTTATTAAAGTTATTTTTAGGGAGAAAAAAATCAATATAAGGATGCAAAGATTTGAATGGATCAATGCAAATTTTATGTCATATGTAAGAGTACAAAAATGAGTAAAAAATTCAAAGGTACTCAAGTATATCTTACTTTCATGAATCTTCGAGTTAGACTAGTTAATTTTTACATATTATATTAAATAAAATGATGAAATAAAATTCAAAAAACATTGCATATAAGGCCCTGAGTTAATGGAAAGAATTGAGACTTTATGGTAAAAAAAGGTTTATTTTATTTTAATTAATTAATATTTATTTATAAAATAATATGTTTTTTTTTTATTAAATAAAAGTTGAAAAGATTTTAATGTCAATTGCATTAATAATATATTTGACACATTTATATCATATATAATGAAATAGAAATAACATAAAAGTTAACAAAATTTAAAATACATATTAGAGGATGAATAAATGCATATTAAGTACATGGTTAGTATATATATTTATATTTATTTTAGATTTAATTTTATTATATATTATTTGGGTAAATTAGATTTTGTAGATACCTTATTCATTTAAGAGCTCAACATATGACTAGATAAAATTAGATAAAATTGAATACATACAAACTACTAAAAAAANAAAGCCACGTCATAAAATACATACATGTCAGCAAACATCAATATTCATTTGACCAACTTTTGGTTGAGCAGGAACGTGCTCAAAAACGGGATTAGTGTGCTACGGGAAAAGTCCAGGAAGTGAAACCCTGAATAGCAATACCTCTGATGTAGCCGTTTTAACCTTCAGCTCTTCTTCTTCCCTTCTCCCGCCTCTGCTCACACTCGACAACATCGCAGGATTCGAACGCAGGACCTCCGAGCGGCCACCATGAGTTGAAAAGTTTGCAACAACAACAGGATCTGCACATTCTTCATCATATTTCCTTCTTCCGAACAACTGCGATAACAAGAGCAGTACAGTCGCCATTCCAATCACCTCTGGCAATAATAATCGTTCCAAATTTTACCAGTTTTTGATACTGCAGTGGAAGAAGAGCAAGTGATAAATAAACGCGAAGAAACGAAGAGTATGCGGATGAGTCTGTTGGTTTCAAATTTCCAAACTGCGCGGTCACCCTGCGGTTTTATTGTTTCTTCAATGGGCGGACGGACGGTGTAGACGAGTTACAGAGATTCCCATAATAGACTCGGCTTGGTCTTTATTTAAATACCATTATGAAAATAAATAGTAATTAATACTTTACCCACTACAAGAAAGCAACTCATAATAGATTGTGTGTTCATCTTTGGATAATGGGTCGGTGTAGTGAAATTTTTTTAATTCCTAGGGTATTTATATTATTTTCTTTTCTAGGTTATAAGGGGTATAATGTTCTGGAAAACTTCAATAGTACTTCTCTTTATTTGGAAGATGGTATTTAGGGTAAACTCTAAAATCTTCACGGCATAAAGTTGATTAACAACATACATTACAACAATATACTAGTTATGAGTTTAATATATTGTTTTTGGAAACCTAGTGGAGAAGATAATAATCATTCTTTCCAACCACTCAAAGTAAACCCAATGATCCCTTGGAAGAAGGGATATTAAAATTTAAATGTTTTAAATTTTACCTATGATTTTGGAGAATGTGTTTTACCCATGGTTTTGGAGAATAATGATCGAATGTGTTTTAACTAGGGTTTTGGAGAATAATGACATTTATCAAAATGGTCTAATATACCAATTTTCAAGGTTATACAACAATCTATTTGTGATTTTTATATATCCAGTTAATCAACTTTAAGGGTTATACAACAATTTATCTATCATTTTTTAGTAGGGATTTTTTACTTAGTGGGCTTAATGGTTACGAACATGTGTTTCCTCCTAAGAGGTCACAAGTTCAAATTTAGAGGGGGGTGGGGTATGTATACCTTCATAGACTTTAACAATCAAATCGATGCGTGGAGGGTGTCCCTTTTCCCAAAAACAAGGGGGTCTCATACACCAATTTGGTTAGATTATATATATATTTGTGTGTGTGTGTGTGTGTGTGTGTAAAGTTCAAATCCAAAGGGGGGTAGGGTATGTATACCTTCGTAGACTTTAGCAGTCAAATAACTCTGCGGAGGGGGTCCCTTGTTCCACAAATAAGGGGTTCCCATGCACCAATTTGGTGTCTATCTTGATCGTGACCATAAAATTAGACTATTGCTAGCATAGATCCATCTTAACCCCAGATCTATCAAGTGCCTAGAATGATCAAATCTCTCGAGAGATTTGATCCCTCTCAGTGTTTGATAAGATGGATTTATCTTGCTTTAATACAACCTGAGGGAGTCTAATGGTTAAGAACATGTGTTTCCTCCTAAGAGGTCACAAGTTCAAATCCATAAGGGGGTAGGGTATGTATACCTCCATAGACTTTACGAGTCAAATTGTTGGGGAAAGGGGGTCTCTTGTCCCACAATAACAAGAAAAATAATTCTAGGTAGTTTTTTTTAATGATTTTTTCCTTATTAATGGCTCAATAAGTTTTGTGAAAGAGAATTCCAAGTGCCCTATATAATGTGTGAGATACTAGCTTGAGAAAAGGCTTTGAAATTATCCAAAAAAAAGGGCTAGGTAAATGGTTGTAGGAAAAATTCTCGAGAGAATGTAACAGTTGTGGCAGAGAATGGTAAGGGCAAAGACATGGTAACCATGATGTCAATGCTTTCTATTTTGAAACCCCATTTAATTGTGGAAGCAATGCATGCTACCAACACCATAGATTTCTACAAGTGCGTCTTTGAAGTTGAAGAAGGTGAAAAGGTGTTGATACCTTTTTCCTTCTTCTTCCTTAACATTTATTTCCCATGCATGACCCTTTTATATAACACTTTAGTCATGTGGATGCGAGGGAAATTCCCTTGTCAAAAAGTCTCAACTGCCTACAACCTGCATTTTGCATAAGTTTTTCCATGTGGATGCGGTGAAATATGTCACAAAGCTTGTTATGGCCCCAGTCCTCCTTCAATCCGCATGTTACAAGGGAAAAAATCTCTATGGCCAAGGGTAAACCACAACAGACAGGTATGATTGTAGAAATCAACTCAATTCCAACATATGCTATATAAACTGATGTGCAATATAAGAAAGAGGCCTACCTCAATCCAACATTTGATGATGTTCCACCATTGAGCACTTTGACCCAAAGCTTTATACCTGCAAGAAGTTCTCAACAAACAAGTAGAGAAAGTATACAATGATAATATAAAATGGGTTAGTACATTAGATAGCATAATCCATTAATAAACATTACAAACACGCCCATGGATAATAATCATATATTTGCAAGATATCAATAGGACGGGAAAGGAGTATCTCTATTAATAATTGATCAGTATAAGTGACAACGATACATACTTCCATGTCGGCACAGTTCGAAACCAAAAAACCAAGTTCCTTTCAACTGGGTCTCCACCACTTCAATCCTCCACTAAAGGAAAGCTCATACGAAAGAGGCAATGAGGTCCTCTCAATAATAGGGAAAGAGCTTGGGGGATGAACACTGTGTTCAGACTTGAGGGACAGAGGGGTGCAGACTCAATATGAAGTAATTTCTCCAGAGTAACTTTTCTCTCAAAGTTGAATGCTTTCTTCTTCTTTTCCATAGGTCGAAATTGTGCTCTTACAGCCTTCGGGATGCAACTAAAGGGTCGAGTCAGAACGTTTCTAGTATATGGAAGGCCAAGGTTCAGAGGTCTCCTGTTGTGACATGGAAACCCGACCTCATTTTATATTTTCTGGCACAAATCCTGATGTACGCGGGCTGTAGTGGATCAACAAGCATATACGCATCTTGCATAACATATAGGGAGCGTATATGTGGAAAAATGTATATTTTTATCTCTGGATTCATCAAAAGGGGATGATAAGTTTGCATAGGGAAATGGAGAAAGGCCCTCTATGCAAGATAGCAATGGTGAGGCAAATCTTGCTATAACACCGCATCCATGCATTCTCACACCCACATGCCATATTGGTTACCCTCCATCCCCGTAACCCACATCTCTGCAACCTGCATTCCCACACCTTCATTTCATATTGATATCCCCAAATTCCCTCACCAACATCCTCATACTTAGATTATTGTGGCTCATGCAGAATAATGACATCTAACATTCCTCCCACATACACCCTTCTCCCCGCATCCCTCATTCTACATAATACTCTTACTTCACACACCCACATTTCACATAGGACATGATTTGTGGCTTCAAGGTAATCATAGCATAACTACTACACATCTCTCACATAACGAGAATGTTTTTTTTTATTTAATGAGGATTACTTTTCACACGTTTCCCCTAGGCCTTGTGTACACAAATTACAGTTTCAATTTAATGAGTGGCATGTACCAAATGTACGAAGGGGGGGGGGGGATTTGAACAATAGATAGACCCCTAATTTATGATTATAAGGGAACCTATTGGATGGAAAATTTGATTAATATAGGTAATCATCACACTTACTTAATCACATTGAAAGTGGAAAAAGATGGGGAATAATAAAATGAGAGAAGCATTTTGTGGAGATACAATGAATTCATTGGCCCAAGAAAGAAGGGAATGGTCTATTACATATAAATGGTATTATGAGCTTTCCCCTAAATATAAACTTAAAAACAAAGTATGGACTTTGGGGATAGTTAAGGTTGGTTGCATGCCTAAGTTGTTCAATTTTAGAGAAATGGTAGCATGGTGTGCTCAAATATTTGATTCAAAGCATTGATTAATCGAAGTAAATGAGAGTGGAAGGACTCCAATCCTTTTGATTCCAAACACTTCTAGAAGGATGCTACGACTCCCAACACTAGACAAGGTCCTCAAACATTCTGAGGTAGACTCTTTCCTAGATGTTCAGGGTGGTGTTGAGAATCTACTCAAAGATTTTTTGGTCCAACCTCTTGTCAGACCCTAGAGAACCAACGAGATTACTACATGCATGTTGCTCAGTCGTATAAATAATTTTCATTTTACCAAATCCAAGATTCCTTTGTTAGAGTGACAGAAGAAGCCATAGATTTTCTGATGGGGTAGGGAATATGTGTGTTGGATGAGTAGTTCATGCACATATGGATCTTTGGATTTGAAGGGAATCATCTTCTTCTTCCCTGGTTTGTTTGTGATATTTTTTTGGTTTATGACTTATGCAGACAATATACGACATGGTCCTTGTTTTTCAATAATAAGAGGAAGCACAATTCATTCCCATGCCTTTCAAGATTGTTGATATTATAGTCAAAAGTTCATCAATCCTTACTGAGATGGCATGATTCTTTGAGTCTTTTAATAGGAAAGAAGCTAAATCCCACAGTGGCTTTGATACTGAATATGTTTTGACCACTCTAATGGTTTCTATCAACTATGTCTCAGTTTTTAATACGTTGGAAGAAATTATAGAAGGAGGTGATGACAACGAGGACACTCATGTCGAAGCCAAGGTGGTAGCCACCCCAAGAAAAAATACTCCAAAAAATAAGAAACAAGCCACTCATGAAGATACCCATACAAGGGTAAGTTCAAATTTGATGCACTATAGGTCCCTCTCTTGGAGGAAAAAAATAGACACAACACAGACAAAGGGGTAGATCCACAAACAATGATGAAGGTGGCATAGTTCATCACCCCCATAAGAGTTCCTCTTTAGGCCACATAAATCAGGAAGTTAATACCGACAAAAGAGAGAATAATGAAGGATGTGTGAGTGATGGAGATTGTGGGGATCCTCCTCGATATCAATTGGAGATAACACATGTTGTTACTTCTTTTCCAAAAATAAATTGGAATCCATATGGAAGTAATTATCAAGACCCCAAGGGTTTGTCAATAAAGGTGATAGACATGGAAGTTGATGAGGTCAATTTCATTCCCCCATGGGCTGCAACACAAATAGCAAATTAATTGGCCCATGAGGGGCCAATAATTTTGAGTAAGAGTCTATGACTCTTCACCATGCCAAACATGATAAATATTCCAAGATATAGATTGAAAGGGTCAATCTAAAGGATAAAAGAGTGATAGGAAAGAGGATCTTTGAAATTAAATTCAAAGGACTAAGGCCTTGAAGGGTTCTTAGGTATCATCAGGACATGGGTGAGGCATTAGCTCACTTGATAACATAGAAATAGTTAGAGAATGCAATATTGAATAAGAGGATAAGGGAACTTGAAGCTTCCCTTACCTTGAAGTTGTTATTTGCAGAGCTCTTATCTATGATAGTCATGAATGATTTTTTTGAAGAAGTGACTCGATAAAGATATAAGGTTACCGGGGATATTAAATTTTTTATGGGTGTCAGGAAATATGTTGTTGAGAAAATTAATAAAAGACTTGACATAATCATTGAATCTCTGGATATTTCTATAGAGACATGTGTTATGATGGGAAGAGTCCACTCACTTAAGGAATTATTGAAAAATGAATTACAAACTGATGAACACTTTTATAAAAACATAGTAAGTACTTTTTTAAGTACCACATAAATGAATAATCAATCACACACAAGATACAAGGAATAATATGGAAGAAATCAAACTTTATTAATATCAAACCCTTAAGGTGGGGAAACAACTTACAATTGATTCTTTTAAGGAAGGGACCCACTTCTATTCACTTACCTCTTTGAGGAGGCAACCTCATAATTATCTGTGCTCCAAATACAATACTCACCAACCATGCTCAATATATTGCTTGCACCTCTATATATAATACTACCTACCACCTAAGAACATTCTAGAGAAGAAACCTTCTATTAATCCTCTCACCTTTATTGTGTTCGCACTAGGCCCAATTTATTGAAAGTGGCCTCCATACATAACAACACATATTAAATTCTATTATTATTCCCCTTGGGTACCTCCCTAGGTACCCCATATTATCCCCTTAACTACACTACACTCCACCCCCTTTAGGAAAGAGTTATCCTCAATGATTGTTATGAGGAACTACAACCATATACTAGGGTCCCATGGATAGTTGTAAACCATAATATTGAAGTAGTATAGATAACCGGGGTCCCATGTACAAGTTCTAACCACCATGTTAAAGTAGTTCAAGCTCCACCATAACCCTGGATCCCATGTATAAGTTATCATGTGGACTCTGTGCCGGAGATACTTGGACTCAATAGATGGATGAAAATGGTGCTCCAAATGTTTACACTGGTCATCTGGATCCAAATATGTAGATCCATCCATATCCAAAATATCAATCACATAACACATTAGTACTAGAGAATAAGAAAATTGAAAAATAGTATTCATAGAAGGCTCTTGATTTCTCTCCATAATGTGATCTACATAAGGTGGAGTAGAGTCATCAAATAGAATATGAAAGTATATGTCATTCCAAAAATGACAACTGTCCATATACCAATCACCACAATCAGCCTCAATATCATACCAAACATAACTTTCTTGATTATATTCTTTTGTGATGTAAGAGTATATAGTCCTCATAATATCGCTCTCTATGATATCTTGCATATTTAGAACAATTTTTTGTATGCTCTTGAGGGTTTTCATAGACTTTTTAATTACTTCCTAATTAATTCAATAAGAAAATAAAGAGTTGTGCATTTAATTATCAATCTGAGGTCTTATATTACTTACAAATTGTCATGCACCGTATATGCAAGTATAGTTCTTTAATTTCCAAGGAGTGGTATAACTTTCGATAGGACGTCACAAAGAAATATTTCAAGATACTTAATTAAGTCACCAATCTATACTACTTCTTAAATTTGTATTTTGTAGGGAAATAAATGTCACGCTTGCAAGAAAGTAGATCACACTCATGGAAAGTAAATCACTCTTACAAAAAGTAAATCACACTTTGTAGAAAGTAAATCACACTAGTGGGAAGTACATCACACTTGCGGGTACATGAGAACTCAACACACCATCACGTGAACACGAAGAAAAAGGAAATTATATTGAAGAAGTCTTGAGTTTTTCAATACAACCGAATATTGTTGCCAAAATAATTCCTTAGCTCGAGGGAAGTTGAGCTTTTATATAATACATATAATGTATAAATAAAAAAAGGAGATAGATGGAAAACCATGAGAATGAGGATGTTCATTTGTTTACATCGATATCGTCAAATTTGAGGAAAGAGAAGGCATATACTAAATCGGATCATATGAGCAACGATTGGTAGGAAAACTGTTTCCCTCTTTTGGTTGTCCACTTACCTTTTGTCACATTTCCATGTGAGGAAGGATCTATGATTGACGACTGTAACATTGAATGATGTGTTGGAAAAAAAATTTCTTGGAGTTGCAACAACGAGGGTTGTGTTTTGAATTTCAATAGTTGTATCGTGCTCAGAGTTGCAACTCCTACAGGGAGTTGCAACCACTATATTTTCTCCTATATGGAAATGTTAGTGCAAGAAGGTAACAATTTCCTTAAGAAATATGCAATAATGGCATAAAAATGGCATATGGGAGAAGATTCATACCTAGGTGAAAAGTAAGACCAACCAAATGAGAAAGATATCAAGAGAGAGTGAGCAATGGAAAAATGGTAAGAAAAAAGGTATTGAACGAATGTTGAAAAAATGCCAATTTAGGCACCCATCATATCCCCTAGCCCAAAATTGTTGCATGTCCCTATGCAACCATAAATTAGTCAAGGTTAGAGAAATTGATATGTGAATGGAGGTTGTTGATACTTCATTTCACCTCCCCTGCTTCCTTTGGATGACTATATTCATGTTTTTCATTGGTGTTATGCCCTGCTGTAATTTTTTTGTCCTCTACTAGTCCCTGCTCTATTTCAGTCTGAATAGCTTCATCAATCAACATAAAATTTGTGTTTTGGACAACCACTTCTCTTGTTTCCTTGGTTTTAGTTGTATCCTATGGCTTAATGGAGGGTTCCCCTGCAATAAGAGAGCTTGCTTCCTAAGAAAGGAAACCTAACTTCTCAGGTGTCCTTTCTTCATCAAGCTCATCTTTCAACATTTTGAGGTTGAGTTGTAGTTTCCAATTCTCCATCCTTAGAATTCTATTATGTTTTAGAAGAGATGCATATATAGACAAGGAATGTGGAATTCCAGGGTGTAGCAATAACCTCTTCATACAAATCGACAACCTTTGGCTTTGGTTCCTATTTCTCTAGTTCTTGTGCATCAACAGAGTTTTTTTCAGAAGTGCTTCCCATTGGTTCTTGTGGATCGGAAAGAGCCTTTAGTTATGGTTCCTCTTTGTCTGATTCTGGTGGGTTGGAAGAACATTTCCCATAAGTGCTTCCTACTAGTTCTCGTGGATCAAAAAGAGCCTCTGGTTCTAGTTCTTATTTCTCTTGTGAATTGGAAGACCATTTTGGTTTCTTTTTCTCTTGTCAATTAGAAGATCGTTCTCCAAAAGTGCTTCCTATTGGTTTTTGTGGATCAGCAAGAGCATCCAATTATGTTTTCTCTTCTTCTACATATAATTGAAATATTGAGGAAATCCCCTCTCCAAGAGTGTCTCTTCATGGTTCTTGTGGATCGAAAAGATCCTTTATATCTATTCCTTCATCAACTTCCAAGTTAATCTGTTTCGATGGTTGTTATATGTCAGTAGTTTTTTTTTTTTGTTTTTTTTGAGTTGCAGCCGTGGTGGTGTATCTAGTTCTTATTTTCTTTTGAACATAGGTTGCCTCTTCTTGTACCCTCTTACTCTCTTTGTGGAGGGTTTTCTACTAGTGACATCGACGTCACTATTGTGGCTTTCTTTTGTTGGGGTTGCATTACTATAGCCCCTTGTCGTAGCTACCCTTTTGGGTCTCTTTTGTTGAGGAGTGTCATCATATGTGATTAACGAATCTACGAAATTGTTGCTTGGAGAAGGATTTGCAGCCTTTGCTTCCCTTGGTGTCAAAAGTGCAACTGCTACTTCCCTTGATGTCAGAAGTGTAGCCACTACTTCATGTGTTGGTGGAAGAGAAACCTCTGCATCTTATGCAATTACAACTAGTGCCCTGACAATGTCATTTCATGCTCAAACCTCCTTATGTAGGGAAAATTTCACCAATATATTAATAATCCCATGGTGCGAAACAACATCCCTAGGATTCTTTGAATTTTTCACAAATGCGGTCATGGTCTGAAAGCTTCTAAAAATAAAATATGGCATGTTGATGGGGTGACCATGTTTGAGGTGGTCCAGGAGCCGGATATGGTGGAGGTAAACGGTCCTGTAGTGACCTTCACATGTAAAATAGTGTTGCATGAATGTGGCCACATCCTACCAAGGGTGTAGTAGAGACCTCCTTTCAAACCTTGTGCCTCTCTTTACCAATGCTTCTTCATGCTCAATAAATTGTCACAATATTTCAGGCTTGGAGGGTCTTTTGGAATATGATGTATACCCCCCCTTCTCCCCAAAGGGCTACGTGACCTCCCGGTCTAGGATCTCCAATTCTTGAGTCAAGTGACTCTTTGGAACCCTAATGGTTACCTTCTATATCTAAACACAGGCCCTTTTAGCGCCTTGGTGCAGGCTTGATAGCACTCACGACCTTCCCTTTCACTCTTCTACGAAATCTCAGAGTATTGAGCGTTAGATATTTTTATGATAATCCCCCTTTTGATATGACCTTGGGCGGTGGCCTCTCATTACCACGTGATTGCAGGTGCGACCAATAGCAATTTGGGATCAAACTGCTTTTCGGCTCGCAATTCTCCTTGAACCTCCATTTGTCCTCTTGGTGAAACCATAGTATGGATTGCAGACCACTCTCAATGTTTTAAAGTCCACGCACTTCCTATCCCAACAATGTTGTGGGACCATTGATCTCATGATATTGACGGTACGATTTGAACTGACGGTTCATATCTGCACCTTTCAAATCTATGGACCAGATCTGCCCCTCTTAAACCAATGACTGCGATCTCCTTCACAATTCTAGACTTCAGACTTTTGAAATCTCAAACCTCTCTTTCCTCCGTATGTCAATCTTTTGGAGTTTATGATATGTGGACACCTGTACTCCAATCAACGGTTCTACGACCCTCTTCTCGATCAATGGTCGAAATCTCCTCCGGGTCTTCGGATGTTTCCACCTTTCACCTTTTCCTTCCTCTAGATCTCACGACCCTGGTCTAAGTTTCCTTTGTTCTCTATGAACTCCTCTGAGTCAATATAAGACTCAATCGACACACTCCTTGCATTTGAGATGCACACCTTGCATATAAGTTTCAGAAGAAAAACAATTGAAACCAATTGAGTTTCATCGCTAACTCATACGATCAACTCTTGAACAATCACACATGAACGAAATGAAATAAATGACATACACAGAATATAACATTCATTCATTCACACATCAAATGAACACAGTCCAAGGATTCATGAAAATTATGTCTGTTATATTCATTCATTAAAAAAAATTACATAATATTGCAGTTCTTTCCTGTGTCTTTGTTCTACTCTACTTTTTTCTACTAATATTTATCTCTATCTCATTATATCCTAATCTAATAAAAGAAATATCATCTCTATACAAAAAGATCTCTCTTTTTTTACAAAAGAGGGCTCTATGAGATTATCCTCTCCACCGCCTTAGTGCCATCAACATTTCCGTTAAGACACCTTAACCCCAAGACTCATTACATTGAATAGAGATCCAGACTTGACACAAATCTAGACCTGATTAGAGTTGATTATTTCGTTGAACCCATCCACACCTGTCCAAAGGCATGGCTTTGGCATTTATCGACCTTACACATAAATTAAATTAATTTTATAATTCAAATTTTGAAAATGAGAGGGTTCGTGCCTCTCCCTATATCCAAATGTGTGATGATGTGTTGATTTGTTAACACATTTGTTGAGTCGGAAAGATGATCCCGCATCATACTCCACTGTTGTGAAAAATTCATGAGCTCTTGCTCATGAGCTCTCTAGCTCTATTGAAATCCACCTGGATCCCAAAATTTTACTTGGAGCTATCTACCTTCTCCTCTGCTTTGTTGTTGTTTCTTCCTTACTGCTATGGCATGATCTCTTCTTCTTAGCTCCTCCTTGGTAACAGTCTCCTCTACTGCCCTCAACATCAACTTTCTGATCTCTTCTATTACCTTGTCCAAATACTCCAGTGGTTGGCTCTTCTTATGCAGTCTTATCTACTGCACTTCCTCGTCTCCATACCTATAAATGGAAATATCTACTTGATCTCTCATGTTTTCTTCATCTCCTCTTATGGCACTAGTTTTCCACTCTATTACAAACTTCAATTCTGCAGTCTCCTTACTGAATTGTGGCTCAACTTCTTCCTATGACATATTGGTTTCTGTCATCTCTTCTTGTGCTGGCATATATCCATATCATATCAGGTGTTCCTCTGGTTGGAATTCTACTCCCTCTTCTGCTACATGCTTCAGTGCTGCAGTCATCATCTGTTCAACTTGCTGGCTGAAATTTCTGAGAAATTCTATTGAATGCTCTTCTCTTGCAATCTTCGTGACTGTCTTCTAGTAGCCATCTTTTGGTTTTGGATTGTCCAACCAATCCTCCAACATCTTCAACTCTTTTTCCGATTGAGTGAGAAACTCATCTGAATTCTCCTCTTTTCTGCTGGGGTAGACATCAATGTTTGTTCTTTCTCTTCTTTGATAGTCTTTGTTGGTTGTCCTTTTGTTGCTGCTCCTACAACACATGCTCTAGCCCCAACTGGGCTACTTGGTAGAAATATCTCAATTCCTCTAATGATCAAAATACTCCTCTCATACACCTCCACCAACTCTCCTTGCTGATATGATCAAAACACTCCTCTCATCCACCTCCACCGACTCTCCTTGCTGATATGAACTCTCAGCTGAGTTCATGAGACTTTCAAATAGTCTCCTCTCACTTCCCTTGCCCACCTGGAAACTTGGGATTTTTTTTCTACTCTCCTGACAGTCTACTAGATCCTCCAATGATCCCATCTCATTGCCCACCTAAAAATATGAACTTTCATTGCTTCTTCTCTGACAGTATATGAGACCTCCCACTGATCTCTTTCCATTGCCCACCTGGAAACTTGAAAGTCCATTTATGCCCTCTTGGCAGTTTATGAAATCCTCTGCTAATCTCATGTCATTTCCCACCTGACAATCTGATAGCTCATTGATGCCCTTTTGGCAGTCTTTGAGATCATCAAATGATATCTTATCCTCATTATCACTGAGACTATTTCCATTTCTAGCTCACAGATGTGAACCACTTCCTCCTCTATATCACTGAGGTTTTTAGCACGCCTCAATCACCTTTTCAACATTTGTTGCTACCTTCTGGACATCAACTTATGGAAAGACCATTTTACTTTCCTATTCAAGGGTCATTCATATGTCCAGTGCACCTTTGCATCCTGCTGCGTCTTCAATGCTAGCCTCTCCATCTTTTCTCTTATTTCTGTGATCTCTTTATCTATCTCCACTTTGTTTTTCTGCTGGTGGTCCTTGCCCTGACCATCCATATGTCCTTCAATAGCCATTTTCCACCCTCTATTTTCAACTCATCTAACTTTCTACCATTTATTGCACACCTTTCTAGAAACAAGACACAAAGAATCAATACTCTATCTCCTTATCACCTGCTATCTACATGCAAAATTTAGCTTCTAATATCATTCAACATTATCATATTATCTTCTTCACCTCCTCACTCCTTTGCATGTTGTATGCAAGCAAAATATCATCTCTGATACCACCTGATGCAGACCCCCCCTTATCCCCAAAGGGTTGCGTGACCTCCCGGTCAAGGATCTCCGATTCTTGAGTCAAGTGACTCTCTGGAACCTTAATGGTTACCTTATGCATATAAACATAGGCCGTTTCAGTGCCTTGGTGCAGGCTTGATAGAAGCCGCGATCTTCCCCTTTGCTTTTCTGTGAAATCTCAAAGTACTGAGCGTTAGATCTTTTTCTGGTAATCCCCCTCTTGATATGACCTTGGGTGGTGGCCTCTCGTGACCACACGATTGCGGGCATGACCAATAATAGTTTGGGATCAAGATGCTTTTCGGACCACAATTCTCCTCGAACCTCCATGTGTCCTCTTGGCGAAACCACAGTATGGATTGTGGCCCACCCTCAATGTTTTAAAGTCCGCGCACTTCTTGTCCCCGCAATGTTACAGGACCGCTGATCTCCTGATATTGAAGGTATTGTCTGAACTGATGGTTCAGATCTACACCTTTAAAATATACAGACCAGATCTATCCCTCTTAAATCAACGACTGCGATCTCCTTCACAATTCTAGAATTCGTAATTTTGAAATCTCAAACCTCACTTTCCTCCATACGTCAATCTTCCAGAGTTGACGATATGCAGACACCTGTCCTCCAATCAACGGTCTTACCTTCACTTCGGGTGTTTTACCCTTCAACTCGGATCAACGGTCTTGTGGCCCTCTTCTCAATCAACGGTCGAAATCTCCTCCAGGTCTTCGTATGTTTCAACCTTTCACCTTTTCCTTCCTCTGGATCTCACGACCCACTGACATGTACCCTTCTGGATCTAACGGTCCATATTCTCTTCACCTCTCCGACTCTTTGCACTTCGGGAATATCAAGTTTCAAGCTTGCCTCCTCTTGAGCTTACGATATCTGACGATTCAGATTCACTTGGTCAATCCAATGCCTGAGGTTCACTTCAGACGATCCGACGGCTCAGGTCTGCTTCAGATGATTGAACGACTGATATTTCACTTCGGCTTTCTGGCTCTTCAGGCTTCGAAAATCTCAAGTCTCAAACCTTGATAGGTTCTCTCTCCTATGCGTGCAAATAATTAAGGCTTGTGAACCTTACACAAATCAGATGGTTGTTGATCCTTTGCTCTATGATCCAATGACCATTGTTGCTCCTCCTCCTGAGCTTCTTATTTCTTCTGACTTAGAAGATTTATCAGTCTTCAAAGGTTTCGAACCTTTGCTCCTCCTAGGAGTTTGACTCTTAGATCTCATCAACACTTCTGAAGAGTGTTATCCCTTCTGAGATTGATCCTTAAAGGATTCCAACTTCCCACGCACTTAGATCAAAGGATTTCTTGAAAATAAATTCCAACTTAGATCAAAGGATTTCTAGAAAATAAATTCTTCTCACCCACTTGTCATTCCTTTGTTATGGTTCTTCAACGTTGGGTCACTTCTTGACACTGTGCACTCCTTGCACCTGGTCTAAGTTTCCTTTTTTCTCTCTAAACTCCTCTGAGTCAATCTTAGACTCAATTGATGCACTCCTTGCATTCGAGATGCACACCTTGCATACGAATTTGAGAAGATAAACAATTGAACCTTATCCAATTTCGTCATGAACTTATATGATAAACTCTTGAAAAATCACACATGAATGAAATTAAATAAATGACATACACAAAATATAACATTCATTCATTCACACATCAAATGAACACAATCCAAGGATTTGAGACAATTATTTCTGTTCTATTCAATCATGAAAAAAAATTACACAATATTGCAGTTCTTTCCTACATCTTTATTCTACTCTACTCTATTCTACTGATCTCTATCTCCATCTCATGATCTCCTAATCTAATAAAAAAAAGTCATCTCTATACAAAAATATCTCTCTTTTTTTTACAAAAGAGGGCTTTATGCGTTTATCCTCTCCATCGCCTTAGTTCCATCAACATTTCTGTGAAGACACCTTAACCCTATGACTCATTACATTGAACATAGATCCATACCTGACACAGATCTATACCTGCTTATAGTCGATTATTTCGATGAACCCATCCACACCTATCCAAAGGCATGGCTTTGGCATTTTTCAACCTTAAAAAAAAATTAACTTAATTTTATAATTCAAATTTTGAAAATGAGAGGGTCGGTGCCTCTCCCTATCTCCAAATGCGTGCTGACATGTTGATTTGTTAATGCGTCTATTGAGTCGGAAAGATGATCCTGCATCATAATACCACCATTCACCTATCTGTGGCAAGCCTGTAACTTGTGCTAATTTTTCTTATATTACTTCAACCAAGTTACTTGATACCATAGATTGTTCCACCTTGAAATTCAGAGTGAATTCTAAGGAAACTTTGACGACTTTGTTGTCATACCATTACAAACGTTGAACATACTCCACCCATCTAGCTTGGTAGATAATTTTCCCAATATGGTCATATGCTTCAAGTAGTATTGATTCATTGGGTTCTCTATGTATTAGGAAACCTCCCATGATTTATATTTTCTCCTAATTCCAATTTCTTGTGATTGAAAAGGGAAATGACTATTAGATGGGTGGGGGATTTCCAATGATGGTGATAACAGTGGTGATTATGGTAATTATGGTGTAGGGTGGCAGTTATCAAAATTACGGAGTAGGGTGGAGATTATGGTGTGGTTGGCAATAATAGAAACATATGCCACTTAAATCATTTTCATTACACATTCTATCAGAAAATGTACCTTTCCTTCCTTACCTTAAGTGGTTTTCCCTCGTCTGAATGCTGTGTTGGAAGCTTGGTCCCAAAATAGATTGGTCTTTTTGTCTATGGTTGATTTGCAACAATGTTTGTGGAGTCACGTTAGCCAAAATATCAACATCAATGTTGCGGGTCACTTATTTTGTCCACCGAAAGTGCAATAGTGGTGATGCAGATAAGAGTTGTAGTAGCGGTGTTGCAGACGAGAGTTGTAGTAGTGGTTTTTTGAGTGAGATTTGAAGCAACGAGAGGTTTGAAACAACAAGCATTGTATCAATAGGGGTTGCAACAATGGAAGTTGTAAGAAAGGAAGTTGCGGCAACGAGAGTTGCGAAAACATGACTTGTCGCAATGAAAGTCATTGCAATGGGAGTCACCGCAATGGGAGTCACCACAATAGGAGTCACCGCAATGAGAGTCGTGATAATGAGAGTTGCAGAATGGGATTCACAACAATTTATGAGGTTTTGGAAACATTATAGAGTTGCAACAAAGTGCGAATTTGCAACAATAGACATAGCTGCAACAATCTGATAGGGTTGTAACAATGTGTACACCAGAACTTTAATTTAACAAATTATCTCGGCAGTATTCGTCCTCATCCAAATCAAATGTCAATGTGGTAGGGATATATAGAGTTGTGGAAACATGAGTTGTAGCAACAAGAGTTGAAATGGAGGGATTCATAACAATGGGAGTGGAAGCATAAAGAGTTGCAACAACAAGAGTTGTAGCAACATGGGTTGCAACAATGAGAGTTGTAGAAACATGGGTTGCAACAACATGGGTTGCAACAATAGGGCTTGCAACAACATGGGTTGCAACAACATGGGTTGCAACAACAGGGATTGCAACAACAAGGGTTGCAACAACGGGATTTGCAACAAGAAGATTTGTAACAACGAGATTTTTAGCAACAAGATTTGTAGAAGGAGGAGTTGCAACAATGAGAGTTACAGTTAATAGGGTTTGTAATGAATACAATTGAAGCAACGGGAGTTGCAACAATAGTATTTTCAACAACGACAGTGGAAACAACAATGTTCTTCTTCCCCTTATATCCTGAATTTTTTTTTTATTAGCACAAAAAATATTTTAAAAACTTTGATCAGAAGGATCCTGACATAACCATCACGAAACTATGAAGTTCCCTTCTTGTTTTCTGTGTTTTGTTTTTTTTAATTTTAAAGCATGTCTTGCGCCAACATAAGATGATTTTCACAAAAAATTTCCCCAGGCATGCCCCTAAGGGTTTTCACACATGAGTTTATTTTTTTTTAGGAAGAATGAATCACACAACAGGGGTTCCCCCTTGTTTATAATATCCAAGAAGTTTTCAGGCCATCCACTAGTGATCCTATTCAGAAAGACTTCCTTAGATAAAGGTTTATGATATAATTGAATCCTGTGTCTATTTTCCATTAAATAAGTTCTCTCGTTTTTGATGGTGCAAAGTTTGATGGATCCATTTTCATATACAATATCAATCTCATAAGGCATGACCAATCGAGTGCGGAACTTCCCTCTGAAATCCTTGAATCTGGAGTCAAATAATAAGTCCCAGTCTCCAACTTTTACTTTATTCTTCTTAATGAACTTGTGGTACCATTGATCTCTTTGATGTTGTATTATTGTTGTGTGGTGTAGGGTAGCTTAAAAAATTTCATGGATTTGGAGGAGTCTTTATTTTTGAGCTTGAACGCCTCATCGTCCTCAACACCTTAGTTCTTTTCTCTGTTTGATTCTGAACAAGGGCCTTAAACTCTTTAAACTTGTCAAAGACTTCAGATTTCTTCCTGAGGAAATATATCCAAGTATTTCTCAAGAATTAATCTATAAATGATACATACTACACAAATTTTCCCAATGATGGAACCGACACAAGTCCAAAAACATCACTGTGAACTAGCTGTAAAATTCATTCTACCCTCGTTGCACCAAAGGGGAATCTTACCTGATTCTTCTTCCCATATACACAATGTTCACATAAATCAAAATCTGGAGAGAAGTTAGACATACCTTCAACCATACCTTTACTGTGTAGTAGTTGAACATCCTTCTCTCCGATATGCCCCAATCTTTGATGCCACATGATAACCTTTTCTCCAGAGATTGTATGAGTTATTTCTTATTAAAATATAATACCAAAAACAATGGAACTATTACACCCATCACTAATAGTGATTCCTTGCATCTTATACATAGTTTCAAACCGAACTCCCTTCAACAACACCATTTCTCCTCGAACCATCCTACAGGTTTCCTTTTCAAATATTGTTTTTACCCCTACATCGTCCATTTTTCTTACATAAATCAAATTTCTTGCCAAACTTGGGATGTGAAAAACACCAAGTAGTGTTCTAATCCTTCCATCTATGAGCCTCAACTTGAATTTTCCTCTTCCTATGATTTTGGTTTTCGAATCATCACCTAGGAAAACATTACCTCCATCATACCTTTCATATTCATAGAAGCACTCCCTGTGGGGAGTCATATGAAAGGATGCACCTGAGTCAACCAACCATGCCTCATGATATGCATGTGTGATTGAAAAACCCAACTACACATCCACTCCTTCTTCCTTGGAGGTCTTTTCTTTTGTATAAGGATCTTCTTCAGATCCCTTCTTTTTCTCTATTTTGGATCTACACTACTTATTGCAGTGCCCTTCTTTTCCACATATCAAGCATACCTTTGCAAAATTTCCAAGAGATTTAGATTTACCCTTAGAATTAGATCTCCCACTTGAGGACTTATATCTATTTTTTTCTTGGGAGCGTCCTCTTGCAAATAATGAGTTTGTGCTATGTACTTCCATGTTCTTTCATCTCATCTCCTCTAACAACAAAGATGGGACCACTTCATCAAACTTCAAGGGAGTAGTATTACTACCTATGGCCACAACTAGACTATCCCACAAGTCTAGTAAAGAGAAAAGTAAACGGATACACTTATCTTCATCTGAAATTTTAATCTCAACAGATACTAATTGGCTTATCATAGTATTGAAGGCGTTCAAATGCTCTATCACCGAGTATCCATCTCTCATACTTAGGTTATAAAACTTCTTTCTCAGGAATAGTTTATTTAGTAGGGACTTAGACTGATACACATTTCCCAAATTGTCCCATAAATATTTGGTTGTATCTTCCTCTGACACATTCAATAATACTGAATCTGAGAGACAGTCAAATTGTGCTCTTCTCCTTCTGATCCAACTTTTTCCAATCCTATGTTGAAGTTCCTGTAGGTGCAGTACCTCGATCCACTGCGATCCACTGATTTCTGTCCACCAACATATCTTCCATCTTGAGCTTCCATAGCTCAAAAAGTTTCCCATTAAACTTCTCAATCTCCATTTTCGAGCTGCTCGCCATTTCTTTTCACCTAAAAAATCAAAACCACAAATACTCCACTGTAACAAGGCTTATCACAGTCCGAAGCCAAACCCTTGACCACAAAGACATCCCCCTGAAGCCAACATATCTCTGATGCCAAATGTAGATTTTAACCTTGTACAATATTTTACTACAAATAGATTTTCAATAAAATAACAAAAAAGATACAATGGTAAATACACACATTACACAAAGATTTTTCCCCTAGAAACCCAAAATGGGAAAACCATCATATTCTATATTCATTCATAGTGATACACTGTTTACAATACATTATACATATAGGAGCTAGCAACATCCAAAACCCTAACCCAATGACCTGGATTACTCAACAACCCTAATTCCTTAACCGAAAATAGAAAACCATGTGCCGAAAAACCGCCCAATAATGGACAAAAAATTTGAGGTGACATGAAAAACAAGGAAAAAATGTGACACGTTTCCCAAGGAAAATAAATTCTCGAGGGTGATGCCCCCGAACCCCCCACTATGGTTGTGCAAAGAATATAACACATACCCAACACTATGGTTGTAACGACATCTCGTCTAGTTTCACTGGTCTTCCCATGCACTGGAAGCTATCACAACTCTTTACATATTCCTTGGCATATTTGAAGCTAGTGGGTCAATAGTACCCTTGGTGAAGGACCTTGTACCCAATCCTCTTGTTCTAAAAGTGGCATCCACATGGGTTTTTATGGAAGGATTTCAAGATCTCATGGATCCTGTCTTCTCACACACATATTCTGATAATGAGACCCAATCTTGTGTGGAAGGGGAAACCATCAACCCGTGAAAATATACATATTTATTTGATGATATTCTATCGATATTTTGGATATAAATGATGTGGTAGTCTACATGCAACCAAGTACTTAGTGATATCTGTGAACCAAGAACTCAGGAGAGTTAGTAGAAACCAAAAATAGGTGCTCATCAGGAAAATAGTCTTCTATGGGTGGCAGATTTTTTTTAGATGTGAGTCTTGAAAGAAAATCAGCCACTACATTATCTTTTCCTAGTTTATTCAAGATGGTTATATCATATTCCTATAATAAAAGAAAACATCTAGTGACTCTTCCATTAGTTATAAGTTTTTTCATTAAATATTTTATGGCAACATGGTTAATGTGTAATATTATTGGATATCTTTTGATGTAATGCCAGAATTTATTAATTGCATGTATTATCGCAAGAAACTCTTTTTATGTTACCATATAGTTTAGTTCTATGGGTGAGAGATTCTTGCTGACGTAGTAGATTGTGTATGGATCATTTCCTTCTTGTCCCTAGAACAACACCAAATGGCAGTGTCTGATGCATTTGTATAAATATGAAATGGGAGGGACCAATCGAGTCCTCTTAAGATGGGAGCCTCAAGCACCTTAGTTTTCAATTCATCAAGTGCATGTTGGGATGTTTTTGTCCATAAAAACTCAAAATATTTGATAAGCAAGGAAAATAATAAATGAACAATTCATGATAAATTTTCAATAAAGCGACAATAATAACCAACATATCCTAAGATGCTTTGTACCTGTTTTTGTGAATATGGAGTCGAGAAATTTAATATTACCTTATTTTTTATGGATCCATCTGGATGCCTTTATTTGAGATGTGTCCTAATATGATGCCATTAGTTAACATCATTGCATATTTTTCATTGCTGAGAGAAAAATTCAATTCCTTACACCTTATCAATGTTTTCTCTAGATTTGCTAAAACCTCATCGAATTCATTACCATATGTCGTGAAGTCATCCATATATATCTCCACACAATCATGAATTAAATCAAAGAATATACCAATTATATCTCTTTGAAAAGTGGCAGGGGCGTTGCATAACCTGAATGGTAGAACATGATAGGAAATTTGTTCATCGATAGACGGTGCATAACAAATAGTACTTAGGAAGAGGTGCTTTTATTAATTCATAAAGCACCGACTGAATACAACAATTTGTAAAACTTTTTTGATTTCACAATGACATTGTTATCATATATTGGGGTGTATAAATATGGTTGATGTACTGGTGTGTATACATATGGTTGACACACTAATGTATATACACATTTTTGACGCACAGGTGCGTGCAGAGTTACTATATGCATTGATATCTTATTTTGTTAAAAAAATAGGTAACTTTTATATCCGAGATTCCTAGATTTTTTTTTCAGGGAGATTTTGAAAATTCTAAGGGATAAATAAGTGGAAAACCAATACATGTCGGTAGGGATGTCCAAAAAAATGTAGAAGAATATAGAAAAAGAAACAAACATAATTGTGTCGCAAGAGGAGCCATCCCAACTACAATGTGCACTAAAGGTATGAAATCATTCATTTATTCATTTATGTACATCGAATTTAATTATCACATAAAATACTAGATCTCAATTTTTTTGTTGCAGAAAAGAAAAAAAAATATGACCCATTCAACACGTAAGACAGAACGAAAAGGATTAAAAGGTTGATCACAATTTTTTTGAGTATTTACATTTTCTTCCTTAAGGTTTCATGTTTGTTGTGATCTTTATATTTAAATAATTAATTTACACTTGTCCATGGATGTCTTCTAATAGATGCTAACATACAAATATGACCAAACACTTGAATTGATAGACATTAGGTTAAGCATGGGTTGTGAGTATATGTTGAAGTATGAAGGTTTAATTTCACAAATTGTAAGTAGTTATGTTGTTTAAATTCCCTCGTTTTATAATTAATGAATCAACAAGAAACCTTTATATTAATTATATCAACTATGTTTTGTCATGACATATTGAACATACAAGAAAAAAAGTATGGAACACAATGAAAAAAAAATATTTTGAGAGAATACCTGAAACATGGATTCAAAAGAATGTGTATTGTACTTTATGAAATATTCGCTACTAAGGTATGTTTTTTTTTTT